>MNCI01009716.1:234418-325847 GCA_015680685.1 Gnetum montanum
GGGTCTCGATCAAGCCTTCCAGCTCATTCAGACCCTTACAGAGGAGGTTAAGCACCTCAAGGCTACTGGTTCTGACGTGGTACAAGTCATGGATTTCTACCATGACGATCCTATCAGTCCAGCAGTCCCAGTCCTGTCATTACCATATGGGATGCCCCTTCCTCATTTCACAAAATACAATGGGGAAGGTGATCCCAGCACCCACCTCGTCACTTTCAGATCAAAGTCCTTATTGTTGCAACAATGGCCACATACTATAATCTGTGTCTTTGCTATGTCCTTAATAGGTAAAGCTTTGGATTGATATTGAGCACTTCCACGTGCTTCCATTTCAACTTTGGAAGAGCTGCTAACCTAGTTTGTGACTCATTTCAAATACAACCTGAAGCCAGAGGTCACACTAGACTAGCTTATGGGAGTTAAGCAAGACCCACTCGAGTTAGTCCAAAAGTTCATATAGTGGTGGAGCACCACCTTGAACGAAATCCGTGAACCCATCGTGGAGGCCCATCTACTGGCAATCTTCAAGGGAGCAGTCAACGACTTTATCAAGTCCAAGCTGTATTACCTCGCTTTCCATTCCCTCTGCCAAGCATTTTCTCAGACTAAGAGCATCCAAGACACGACGGAGGCTAGTAAAGATCCAGCATATGTGGTCTACAAGAATGCCCATAACAAGGGTAAGGATAAAGACAAAGCCACAACAACAACAGTGGTGGTGGTTGCTAAAGGGGCTAAGAAGAAAAACAGCAATAACAAGAAAACCACTATGGAGCCAACCGAATCTTCAACTAGCTCAAATGGCACCAATCAAGAAGCTCCTTCCACCCCTGAAGCATCTCTACAACTAAGTCCAAAATTTGAGCATAAAGATTGCTCAAATTACGCAACTCTACCTGTGAAGCCTTCAGAACTTCTGAAGCAATTATTGGGAACCAGTCACATCCGACACAAGGCAGTGTCCGAAGAGGCTCTAAAACATCATAAGCATCACTATGAGTTACTCAAGAATCCCTCCTTAGCCCAACCTAATGTACCACCTATGCCTAAGAACTTTAAGCTAGACCAATTCTGCAACTACCACCAATTGTGCGGCCATGACACGGACTATTGCTAGGCTTTGAAGGATGACATCCAACGTCTGATAGATCAAGGTGACTTGATCTTGGATAGCAGTAGCCTGACACACCCAGAAAACTAGGCCATGCATGTGTACCAAGATCCGTTAAATGCAAACAATGTAGGGTACACAATCAATGTGGTAGGAGTAGAGGATGATAATCAGGTGTAGCCGAGGTAGCCTTTTGTGTTGTGAAAGCAACCTCACTAGACCCAAACAATAGGTTTGTCAATGCCAACAAGTGGCACTCCAAGGCACCCTTTCATCCTTTGAACTTCATCTCAGAATGCTTCCCAATAACCCTTAGTCATTAAAGCTGTGGCCTAGCCCGTGCCTACACCCAAGGCACCCTTAGTCATTAGAGTGCCAAAACTATCAACCACCCCTCTTACGCAGTGGAAATCTTCTAAGTCAATCCCTCCTACTTTCATTGTCGATGCGGCCAAGGGCCCTCTTATGCTGGGGTTTTCCAAGCCTCAACCCCTCGCTTCTATACCTTTAGCCCCACTTGCCAAAAACAAAGAGGTTACACGAAAGCAATTATCTCCTCCAGGCCAAAGGAAGCGTAACCCTTGGCCAAATGTCACTCCTCCCCGCAAAATTTACCTCTTAGGGCAAATGGAAGAGGAAAAGGCTAACAAGCAACCTGATCGTGGGTGAGATCTCTTTGATGCCCTAGCACAAGTCAAACAGGTTCTGAAACAAAAAAATACAACATTAAGCCTTTATGACTTGCTCATGATGTCCCAGACACATCATGAGGCTATTGTTTGCATGCTAACGTCCATACCTGTGGATGAAAGCTTGCAGGTAGATGAAGAAGCAATCCACTCTATTATGCTTCCCCCTACTGCTAAAAAAATAGATCCCACCCCGTTGACCTTTCATGAAGAATCCATTAAGGACAATCCTGAGGGTCAAGTGATAACGGCACCCATGTTCATCACCATTCAGGTCAGTCAACACCAAATCTGGAGAGTACATGTAGATGAAAGGGCGGCCACTAATGTCATCCCTTATCCCATAGTGGATAAATTAGGCCTGATCGATTAGATCAGTCCTACAATGACATCATGCCTAAAGTCATTCAACGGGGCACGGGAGTAGGTCAAAGGGACCATCCACATCAACTTTGTGGCAGGGGACCAGTTCCCCACAGATGCTACATTTATCGTTGTCGAGGAGATGCCTAGATTCAATTTGATCCTTGGGAGGTCTTGGTTAGCCCAACTGAGGGCAGTTTTTTCATCCATCCACTAGGAAATTCATTTGCCTTATGCAGGAGGAGAAGTGGTTATCCGCGGCGATGAAATAACCCCTCAGGCTGTTAATAACATAGAGACAGAACAAGGGTCGGAAATTGAAATGCCTGAGAATCAATCCCCTGTCCAAGTACCCAAGCAAGTCGAAACAGTGGCTGACGACAGCCTAACTTGGGCCAAACTACCGTTTCCAGGGGAAGATTACGATGCAAAGGAGAAGGGCCATAAATCTCCCCATCCTTATGCATCATTGAAAATCAAAGCAATTAAGTAACAATTATAGAGTTAGCAAGTAAACAATGTTTCCTAACTACTATGGTCTCATCATCCATTCTATTTATGCTTACCATTTATACTTCTTATGTTTACACATGTACTTATGCTTTCCACTAGCTAGTCTCATTACGTTCATGTTTATCTTTGTGTTTATTTTCTTTGCTCCTACTATACAAGGCCTGAAATGGCCCTAAACTAGCAACTTCATTTACGCATGGCACCTGAACCAGCTACGGCCCGAAATGGCCTTAAACTAGCAATTTCATTTATGCTTTGTATCCAAATCTCATTTACACTTGGAACGCAAATTTCATTTACGCTTTATACCTTAATATAATTTAAGCTTCATACCTTAAACTAAAAAAAGGCCCGAAATGGCCCTAAACTAAAAAAAGAAAAAGGGGTCCGAAATGGCCTTAAACTAGCAATGTCATTTATGCTTTACATTTGGACAATTTAACAGCCCGCAATAGCTTCAAACTAGTAACCACATTGATGCTGCACTCTTAAAATTAATCATAATTTATCATAACATCAAAACCTATGATATGTTTTACATAAAGAAAAAACAACAAAAAGAATATTAAAATTAATACCGAAATTTGTTTCAAATATGTTAAAAGAAAGAAATATAGTCTCGTGTCTCGTTACACCACAATAAAACCCAAGGCTAATTCATTACGCATCCCCCTTACTACCACTGTCTCTTATATCCCCTAGTTCAACTTCTACTCCAAGGAGGTCGTCCTCATAGAGGCCACCCTTTGCACGAGGAACCCCTTCATAAGGGCGGTCCTCTTCGTGAGACCCTTCAGTACGCTCTATTTCCTGTAAATCCTCTTCATGAGGACCACCACCGTCATTAGCTTCATCCTATCGAGGAATCTCCTCAGGTCATTCCTGCGATCAGACATGGTACATAGATTAACATCGTAATCAAAACTAGGTATAACAAAAACGTAATAATACTGCAACTTACCTATGATGGTCCTACTTCAGCAGCAAAGGGGACTTGTTCTAAGCCAATCCACAGACGTTGCATGATTTCATCCTCGATGTGTTCAGACCAAACCCCATCCCCTAGATTAGTTCCAGCCTTGACCTTCCCCTTCTCCACGAGAGTTCATCGGGGTGGTTTAGGGAAGAAAGAAGGGATGGTAGTCTCACCTCCAGGAAGAGTCACTTCCCTTTTTGGAGAGGCACTCACCGTCACTTGCTCTTGGAACTTTTCAAATGCCTTGGAAGCGCCAATAATGTCGAGAAATAGCTGAAGGGATTGAGCCTCAATGGCAGAGTCCCTATAATGTTGACAGTAGCCAACACTTTCTTGTTTGTAGACCTATTTGTGATCTTTTTGTGTCTGCCCCCACTCTTGAATGCTCATGCTAAAGTCTTTATAGTCCTGGTTCTTCTGAGCAAGGAGGTCCATTTGCATACGCTGTTCAACCAATTCATGACTAGTTTGGACACTGTTCCTGACAACAGCCTAATAATGGGCATAGTCAATGATAGCTGTCCTCCAATCCTCACTTCTCGACTCCTGGGCTTGCAAGAATTCATTTTGTGATCTTAGATCCCCGACCTCATCATGTAGAGCCACTCTCTCCTTCTCCGACCTTTGCAATCTCTTCCAGAGGTCCTCGTTTACACTCTGACATTCCCATAAGGAGTGAGTTGTGCATAAAGCACATTTAGGCATCTCATTGTAAATGTTGTACAACACGACGGTCGCTTCTGATGAGGGCCCGGTAGTGTCTAAATCGATAGGCTCTAACGGGTCCCATCTGAGGTGAGCTCCTAATAACATAGAAAATAAAAATTAGGCATAATTAGGTAGCATAATGTCACAGTAAAATAACCTCTGCGTAATGATTGTAGCGTACCAGCTTCAGGATCAATACGCTCTAAGTGATCAATCATGTCTTGGACGACTCCTTCCATAAAGGTGAATTTATCAAGAAATTCGCCCCAAGATTGAGTTGCCACTGTTGTCAAGGGCATGCTCTGGTCACCTGTTATGCAAAGTAAAAGTTATGACTAAGACATTACAATGACCAGTACAACCTGTAGAAGTTGTCTAGGGTCCACCATTGCGTTGTAAACAACAAAAATTAATTTTATCAAGTAACAAACCACTTGCCTCATTTAGTTCCAGCCAAAAGGACTTTGGCATCCTTCATAGCTATTTCCTCTTCACGCGCAAGTGGCTGTGCACTCCTCGCCTTATTAACTGGCGCCTCTTCTTCTAAGACTGAGGTCCCTTCTTCGCATCGTAAGATCATAGCCCCTATTTCAGGGGTCAACCGGTCTACAAACTTTCCCCCTGCTATTATACAACATGGCTAGTTATCATAAGATTTCACTTTTGTTCAACAAATGTTACGCTACAGTGTCTCTACACAAATCATAACCACCAACGCATTTCACCACTTACCACCTGGAAGAATACTCTACTGGAACCTGATTTGCATCTTTTTCCCAACACCACCCGCTAGCTCGGCAGATCCCTCATTTAAACAACGCCTTTTTCGCGGCATTGATGAATTCTCTATCTCAGTAGCCAGGAGCTTCCCCCTCGACACATCCCTGGTGTAAGAGGGGGGCACTCCACCCACACTATCTTGTCCCCGCATTCGAGGTGCTACCATACTTCTAGTCATTACCGACAACGACTACCCGATCCCCTCAGGAGGGTCTTGCGACCGGATAGTGCCAAAAATATGGGAGATCCATGGTTTGGAAATCTGGGTGTGATCTTTTTGCACCCAGACCCCATTCTTCTAGACCACCAGAAATTCAGCAAAATGCCAGAAGCAAGCTATGAAGAAGGAAAAATGCACATTGAAATGGGTTTCAAGCTTCTGGCGAAGCCTGACCATCTCAATGCGCAAACCTTTGACAAAATAGCTCGCCCAATTGAATCGTGTCCCCTCCTCTAGGACCTCTCACATAATTCGGGCCTACTCAATGGTGAGGAATCTCCCTTGTGAGAGTGTCTTGGGGAAGGCCTAGGCCTGAAAAAGGGGGTAAATGGTGTTGGCCACCTCCAACTCTATCCTATCACTAGGGATTCCCTTAGTTTCTTTCTAAACCCCCAGCCACTCATCTATCTCTTTCTGGAGCTTGGAGCTCCTCTTTGACTTTTCATCTATGGGAAAACCATCGGAGGGGACCCCAAAGAGATCAGCAAACAACTGAGTGTCAATATCAAAATTTATGTGCACATTACGTATGCATATGCAAAGACGCTTGGCTTCCTAGCTAAAGGAGTTGACCAGGGTCAACATTTTACCTGCA
Source organism: Gnetum montanum (assembly GCA_015680685.1). Taxonomy (NCBI): domain Eukaryota; kingdom Viridiplantae; phylum Streptophyta; class Gnetopsida; order Gnetales; family Gnetaceae; genus Gnetum; species Gnetum montanum. The sequence continues at coordinate 240,374 of MNCI01009716.1, forward strand.
ATAGCATCAAGGGTTATGGCCAAGAAAAGGTCCATCAGTCCAGCCTCATGAATGTTATTGGTTATTATAATTGGGGCCACTCTATGGCCGAGCCAATGTTGTGCCTCCTTTATATCACCATAACGGAAGAAGAGACTGCTGGCCTTGCGACCGGAAGCCATGATCGTAATCTCCCATGATTCCCTGACTATTTACATGAAACCACAGTTAAACCAAGACAATTTCACATCATCATCACACATTGACAACCATTGATTTAATTCATCATTACCACAAAGCTTACTAGGCCAAAAGATAAAGGAAATGGAGGGATTTTCCTTCGTACATCTGCAACGGTAAGGGGAGGTTCCAAAGTCCACTTCCTATCTAGCCACCTGAGTTTCTTGCACCTTGAAAAGAAGTCAGCATAACGGGTAGGGTATTCTGGGATCTTAAATGCTAGATGTTCCATGACGGTAGCCCGCATGTTGCTGATGAAGGTCAACTCCCTTATAGCCCTCTCAGCCAACGACAATGTATCATTATTGCGCATAAGACCGTTTTCATTGATAAAAAACCTATGCCAGGGAATACAAACAACTCTTTATGCTCAATACGCATCTAAACAGTAGTTAGCATTACAATACTATGAAGTGAAACAAAACTTACCTACTTGTGTAATGCACGGTACAAGGTGGATTCTGGAAATAAGTTGTGGGATGACGGGCCACGAACAGAGTGTTATAGGAGTAATAATAGTTAAACCTAGGCATTTCCCAGATCCAGCTTAAATGACTTAAACCCCTGACATTTTGTTCGCAGTCTTGCACCCGCACAGTGTCAATCGCGCCGTCTGATAGAAATGCTAAGACACTCTACGTTAAACCGACCAATAACATCTCTAAAATAGCAACAGCTACATTGCCTAGTAGATGCGACCAGACGATTACACTGTAGTTGTGAAGCAAAAATTGCAAAAAATCCCATGCACCTCTTCGAAACCACACTGCTTCCTCCTTTAGACAAGCATGAGGAGGAGGAACATTGGCTGCGGGGACATGAACACAGCACAGAACATCCATGATGTCCAAAACGATTAGGAAAGGCTTTAGCATAATACTGTAGGATACAAATGTACTACTGTTAGACAAAATCTAGACATGAATATTTGTTACGCCACACTAGGGCTCATATAATTCTTGGAAAATTACAGCGTATACTAGAGGCGCATAGCCAAAATCGCCTAAACCTTTGTAACAGTTCAAGGTTCATCTCTGACAACGATGATGAAAGCAAATACTATGTATTACTCCAGTGCAATATATAATTATTACAGAATTATGATTACATTACATCTACATGCTATACATTATCTTTGCACAACATTATTTCGTATCACCTAAACCTTCATAACAATAGTTCAGTTTGTACGAATAGACATTAATGCCCGACCAACATAAGAACCCAAAATATACAAACCATGATGCTACAACAAACATGACAATAGGGTAAAAGAGTGGACAGAGACTTACCGATTAAGTGGAGTAACTTCCAGAGCTTCTACTCTGGCCTGTGAAATCTGCTGCAAACTCTCCTGCATCTCATCAATCCTAGCCAACTTAGCATTTTTTTCTTTGACCTTAGGTGCCATTGATGCAAAGGTCGCAATTGAACAAAGTCCTCGTAAAATCCTCTGCTCATGCCTTGCTCACGCTCTCTTCTTGCTATAACCAGGTCCAAATACGCGATATCGGTAACTTATTTTGAGTATGAACCACTGGTTTATAAACAAAATGCTCGAAACCAACTGATTCTTTCCGCCTGATCGATGTGGAACTTTCCTGAAATGTGGGTGTCAGTATGACATAAAACGCGAAGATCAAGGCATTAATGTCACAGATATCATGCGAATTATGGTTTGAAATGACCCTAAACTAATGCAATGCTTATCACCTTGTAATTCGGTCGCATTAACTAGGGTTTGTGTGAAATGAAAATCCAACCATTTCGACACACTAGATGCACCACGTTGCACCTCTCATCTCATTTCATATGCTAGCGTCTAGATAGCTTAGCTCGGCATTTCTTTTTACAAACTATACGTATTTGTAATAGTCCACTAAGACCTTAAACTGGAAACTTCTCTAACATGCAATTCTAACACAAAAACAAACAAAATTTTATCATTTAATAGATTGGCTAAAAAATGATGTAACAACTTCTGGTTTTGGCAATTTTGTAGGACCACTTGCAAATGGACGCAGCTTTATCCACACCCTTAGCCTTAACAAGGCCACATGGGAAGATCATTAGACAGTACAATCACACACTAGTAGGAACAAACCTTTCCCTTTATGATGCAACCATAGAAACATTTGAAACATCCCCAGACTGGCCAGAACATTTGGCCCGAACACTCGGCCTAGAAGCCGGTGATGTAACCAAGGGCCCTCTCAGCGAGGTCCCTGTGGTTATGCACAAGGGTGAAAATAAAACTCTTAGGGTTAGTTCCCTTCTAGACCAATAGATGCAAAATGACATAACCTAAGTTCTCCAAAAGAACACTGCTGTATTCATGTGGTCATATGAAGACATGCCAGGTTTAATCCCGAGATTAATACAGCACAACATAATCTTAGACCCACGCATCAAACCAATTAGACAAAAGGCACGAAAGATTAAGCAAAAAATTACACTAGTAGTGTGTGATGAAATCACCAAGCTATATTAGGCTAGTTTCATCCATGCGGTTGATTACTCAGATTAGGTGTCCAACATTGTAGTTGTCTCTAAGAAAATGGGAGGCATACGCATCTGCATAGACTTCTGGGATCTGAACAAAGCTACGATTAAGGATAACTTCTTGTTACTGAGTATCGACCAACTGATCGACACAACAGCTAGTCACGCGCTCCTATCCTCTATGGATGGTTTTTCAGGCTATAATCAAATTCGTATTAAACTAGAGCACCAATTGACCACAAAATTCATGACACCGTGGGGGACCTTATGCTACACCATGATGCCTTTCAGGTTAAAAAATGCCAGAGCAACGTATCAACGAGCCATGACATACATCTTTAGCGATTATTTCTTAGGGAGATTGAACAACTATGTAGATAACATAGCTATCAAGTTCATAAAGTTAGAAGATCATTCAGAAGTCCTAGAGTTAGTCCTTAAACGATGTCTCAAACATGACTTACGGCTCAACCCAAAGAAATGCGTATTTAGAGTCAAAACATGATGCATGTTGGGGTATGTGGTATCAGAGATTGGCATCCGAGTCGACCCTGATAAGGTTAAAGCCATCGTTGATTTAATTCCACCAACAAATCTCAAGGAATTACGTGGGTTACAGGGCAGGCTTCAGTTCATCAGGCGGTTCATTTCAAAGTGAACAGATAAATTACACCCCGTGCAACATCTTCTGAAGAAGGGTGTCAATTTTGAATGGACCGATGATTGCCAGCATGCATTTGACAATTTAAAAGAAGAGCTGCAACATTTACCAATGGTCTTCCCGCCAAAAAGGGATCAACCTTTCTACATTTATCTAGCTAACTCAGACATGTCTATAGCTGCGTTACTTTGCCAGAAAAGGAACGATGGGTCAAAAGCACCTATCTATTACCTTAGTCATGCTCTATTTGTATACAAAATAAGGTACAATGAAGTGGAGCGTAACTATTTGGCATTAGTTTTTGCACTTAAAAATGTAGGCATTATCTTTTCCGCAGTCAGGTCAGCATAATTTGTAAAAGTAACGTTCTAGCGGGCTATCTCCAACAATTTGTATGAAAGTAGTAGGATAGCTCGTTGGAAAGCTATCACAGCTGAGTTTGATTTACATTATGTTGGCTAGTCATCCACCAAAGGCCAGGCCATAGCTAACCAATTAGCAACATCGCTGATTAACGATCAAGCTACAATAGAGCTATAATTCCTAGATGAACATGTACATAGTTTAAGCCTTGTATCAACAGGCCTTGAAGCAGCGTTGTACTTCGACGAAGCTTCAACCACTAGAGGTGTCAGTGCCATCGTCGTTATTATGCTTTCTCCTGAGGATGATAGCATTAAAACTTACCTTCTACATGGTATGATAGCATTAAAACTTACCTTCTACATGGCAAACCACCGCATGAGCTAACACATGCACAAAAAGATGCAGTGCACAAGCGTGCCAGGAAATACGTCATCCTTGGAGACAGTACTCTCTATAGATGCTTCTTCGATGGGGTATTGCTTACCTACATTAACAGTGATCAAGCATGGAAAATAGTTAACAAAGTCCACGAAGGGTTGTGCGGAGGACACGTAGCCCCACGAGCAATGATCACTAAAATCAGATGCTTAGGGTACTATTGGCCGTACATGGAAAAAGACTGTCTTGCCAAGGTTAAGACATGTGACATGTGCCAGCATTATGCAAATCTAATACACATGTCACCAACTGAGTTACACACTACCCAAATTACGTGGCCATTCCAACGATGGGGACTGGACATCATAGGTCCCATCTTGCCTAAATCTTCCCCAGGTCATAGCTTCATTATCACCGCCACTGAGTATTTTACAATGTGGGTTGAGGATATCCCCCTACGAAAGATTACATCTCGACAAGTTTACCATTTCATCTTAGACAATATTGTAACCAGATTTGGACTCCCTATGACTATTGTGACTGACAACGGACCACAATTTAGTAGCACAAAAACCAAATCTTTTTGCAATAATCTTTGTATTAAGCAATATTTTTCTTCACCTTATTACCCATAAGAAAATGGTCAAGCATAGGCAAAAAATAAGGTGATCATCAATTCACTCAAGAAAATGCTCAACAGTAATAAGAAGCGGTGGCATGAAAAAATCCTCTATGTGTTCTGGGTGTATCATACGATGTGCAGAATAGCCACAGACAGGACACCCTACAGCCTGGTCTATGGATCCGAAGTAGTGTTGCCCTTGGAATTACAGGTTCCCTCATTGCGGATGGTCCTATCTATGGTTATAAATGAGACTCAACATAATGAGTCTAGAGTCATGGATTTAGACTCAGTGGAGGAGAAATGCATCTAGACGCTTGACATCATCGAAAAATATCAGGATAAACAGAGACAGAAGCATCAGCACAACCTACATCAATGACCGATCGAGAAAGGAGACTTAGTTCTCAAGGCCATTCATGAACCAGTAGGCAAGTTCTCTGCAAACTAGGAAGGCCATTTCCTGGTCATCGGTGCATAAGGCAACGGAGCATTCAAGTTAGCAGACACTGACGACAACGAACTACCAAATCTGGTGAATCATTTGTACCTAAAGTAGTATTACATCTGAACATCAACTCAGCTCAAAATTAGGTAACACACGTCTGCTGTGATGTAAAATTGGTAAAGTTGTACACGTTCGCTATGACGTAAAACTGGCAGCTCTTGCACGCATCCGCCAAGATGCTAAACTAGCAAAGGTAAGCACATGTCTGCTGAGACACTAAACCAGCACAGACTTATCCCTAGGTCATGACATAAAACTAACACCCATAGCATGGTCTACTAGGACCATAAACTAACCCTTCCACCATCTGCTATGACGTAAAAATAGTAGATTCCAGTTTGCCCAGATGTTAAATCGAGACCACGGTCTGTTGAGACTTAAAACCAGTAACGGTCAACCAGGACCTAAAACTGGAATCTGTCAACAAGTCATCCATGAAGCAAGCGAGTGTGATCATTCTTGCACTGCATCCTTACCAGATGAAGCAAGTAAGGCATTGGGATAGACACAACGCCATTACCCTGCCGACATTCTGCTGATTCCTCGGACATGCCGAAAGGCATACTACTGACCCCTCGGAGATGTTGTTATGATACCCACTTCGTAGTTGCACCTCCTAGGATCAATTTTGCCACTTGGGGCCCTGAAAAAATTGTGGCCACCCATAGTCTCAGCGGCCTCCATCCATCACCATCACCAGATTCTGGCTTGGTAGATTCATCTGACATGTTCTTTGCATAGTCCTTTGAGTAAGAAGAATCTGGCTATCAACGACAACTACAGGAACCACGACATCAACATTGGCACTATTGCTGCTTGCTGTGGTTCCAGTTTCAAGGGTCTACACTCTCCCTATCGTTTTGGATGGTGCTTGTTTCAATAGGCTTCCTCCTTAGCAATCATGACATTTGTTTATGGCTTTCTGTTCTATGTTGTGTTTTGCAGGTTACTTGTTACAACAGCGTTGATCGAGAATACTTTCATTGGAAGGTGAGGTGTCATGGCATTCGGAGGTGGCTACTCAGACTAGCATGGTCACTTGGAAGTGCAAACCCTACCTCCATTAGGTACCTTACCTTATATTTCCCCCTTTCCTTATCCTGCCTCCTTCTCTACTTGTACAGAACATGAGAATGTGAGCATTAAGTCAATCCATTTTTATTACCATGCCCACAAATTGGCGTAACATAGCTCACCTTGTGGCATGCAATCTGCAAAAATAAAAAGGGGGGGGGGGGGGGGTTTGGCAAAATGGATGTAAAACAACTTGTCTAGGCCATGCATGGCGTAACACAACTCGCCCTTGCAAGCCCTTCATATGCAGTATGACGGTGTAACCTTTCATAAACACATTAGCGAAAGGATGTAATGACTTGTTCGGAGAAGCTTCATGTTCATGTGTTTGAGTCTTCCCCGAACCTACCATCTCTAACCCCTATAAGATCCCTTCTATACCCTCTGACCCTCCACCCTCACATTTCTAAGTTTGACAGAACAACATTCGAGCAGTCTTCGACAGACGCTGTTGACACTTTTGCCTTTCCTGTGTTTTGTATTCTTTGTCGATGTCTTTCGGGCAAGTCCTCTAAACGTCAACAAAGAGGGGCCATTGAAACACCGTGAAAATTTAGAGGCCTCGGCAGTTCAGCAAAAGGCTAGTGATTCAGACAAAGGGTCGCAACAAAGCGCAGTGTAGCGAGTTCCTTTTCAGTTGAAGGTCTGTCCCGCCACGCTACGTGGCATAGCACAAGCAAATTCCAGAAGACAGAGCAAAGCGATGGATGCAAGGTGGAAAAACTTCCAACTTTGCAAGTTATTTGTTTCAAAAATCTTAACTTTTGGCAAATTATGTTGTATTACGCTACATAGCGTAACATCGCATTATGTAGCATAATGTCAGAAAATAGTACACCAAAAACATCAAGGATGACAAATGTTCAAGGCTTCAACAAACACTTCGTTTTTCTTTACAGATGTGCTATTTTACGACAGACTACGCTGTGAAGCATAATCTAGTGCAGCGCAGTGTAGTTCAAGCATGGACAATGGTGGCTTAATACAAGTAGTAGTAGTCTGTACGATGCAATATGCTCTCCAACATGTCATTGCGTAATTCCTATTGCCAAATTCCTAGTTCACGACGCATTATGCTTTAGTGCATAAGGCAGTGTGGCATCGTAAGCTTCAACAACCATCATATCAACTCAACGGCATTTTGTAGGTTCAGGACACGCATCATCTAAACCATGTTTTTCTCCTGATTTTAGCCTTATAAATATGCCAACCGAAAAAAAGAAGAAGAGACGACAACAGGGACAAAAAAGAAAAGAGGAGGGAGAGATTGTCAGATTTTCTCTGCGAGCAATTTGTTCTTCCATTAGCAATTATTGAGAGCCTCTAGCAGTGATTGACAAGAAAAATTGACCAGTGATGGCAAGAATATCGAAGGCAATTGATGAGAACCTTTGTTCAGAAACAGCTGATTGACAGATATTTTGCTTCGGGTTTGGCCTCTCTGTATCCAAATCTACTAGAGCAAGGTAGATCGGTTTTCGCTTGTTTCATCTCTACTTAACTTTTATTGTTATCAGCATGTGCTTCGCTCAAATCGAAGTTCATTTGTAATCATTGTATCTAAACATATCTTTTTGTAAATTGAATCCCAAATTTTGGGATTCGATCACATCCCAAAGCCGATCTGTTGTCTCCTATTTATACTAATTCTACAAATTTTTTCAATCAATTACTCTTCTCCTAATTATCCCCGAAATTAGCAACACTACAACCTCCTCAAAAAGAGACATAAAGAACCATTATTCTATCATTCATATATCACAAAATTTTTTACTGATCAAGTAAGTCCCTATCTGATCGACAAGATCTTTCAGGACATCTTGGATTCATCTTTCTCCAGCATGGCCCTCGTACAAATCCAGGGTTAGAACTGTGTACATGGACTTTAGTTCAGTATTTCCAACGACCGACATTTTTCATCGTTACACCGAAGATCCTACGATGGGATATTGCTGGCATGCGTGGGTGGTGAGCAAGCACAAAAGGTAGTTAATGAGGTTCATGAAGGGTTGTGCGGTGGACACATAGCACCCAGGGCTATGGCTACGAAAATCAGACGCCTAGGGTACTATTGGCCCTACATGGAGCATGATTTCCTATTGAAATTCAAGACATGTGACACATGCCAGAGATATGCAAATCTCATACACGTAGCACCTACAGACCTGCACCCAATGCAAATTACGTGGCCCTTCCAACGATGGGGACTAGACCTCATAGGGCCTATCACGCCTAAGTCCTCTGCAGGGCATAGCTTCATTATCACTACCATAGAGTATTTTACTAAGTGGGTGGAAACTATTCCCTTGAGGAAAATTATGTCTCAGTAAATCTACCATTTCATCCTCGATAACATCGTAACTAGTTTTAGGCTTCCAATGACTATTGTGACCAACAATGGACCATAGTTCAGTAGTATGGAAGCCCGAACCTTCTGTAGCAATCTAGGCATTAAATAATCATTTTCTTCCCCTTATTATCCATAGGTGAATAGGTAGGTGGAGGCTAAAAATAAGTCTATCATCAACTTGCTGAAGTGGATGCTTAACAATAGCAAGAGGCGGTGGCACGAGAAAATACTCTACGTCCTTTGGGCCTACCGAACAACTTGCAGAATTCCAACGAGTAAGACCCCTTAAAGTCTTGTTTACGGATCTGAAGTTGTATTGCCTTTTGAGTTGCAGGTACCCTCACTTTAGATGATCCTATTCGACATTATGAGAAAAACCCAAAACAATGAATCACGAACCATTGACCTTGACTTAGTGGAGGAGGAATGCGTGTAGACACTGAGACAAATCGAGCACTATCAAAATAAATAATAGTAGAAGCACCATGTAGACCTACATCAATGGCCAATGCAGAAGGGAGACCTCATCCTCAAGGCCATCCATGAGCACGTGAGTAAATTCTCAGCCAATTGGGAAGGACCTTACGTGGTCACTAAAGCCTTCGAGAATGGAGCCTTTAAATTGGTGGACATGGATGGCAACAAGTTCGCCAACCCGGTGAACCACACGTACCTCAAGTTATACTACATTTGAAGTACAACAGCAACAAGAAGCACCGTCCACTACAATGATAAACTAGCAGTCGCACCAGGCAGCATTTACAATGACGATAAACTAGCAACATCGAGTAGTATCCACCATGATGTTAAACTGGCGGCAACCGTCCGCTATGACGTAAAACTGGAACTATTAGTCCACTATGACTATAAATTGACATTGCACGTTTGCTACGACATAAAAATGACATGTACGGTCTACTGGGACCTTAAACCAGCACAACGGTTCCTTGGGACCTTAAACCAGCACACGGTCTACCAAGACCTTAAACTGGGTTTACATCGCATCCCCAACATGCACCAACACGAGATACACATTGAACGAGTGGGCGCGATGCTAATAAGTGGGTGGAACATCGTAGCACTGGAACACCATTCATGACACACTGAGAACGCAGTCCAAAACATATGCGATGCCGCCACCCTTGGCATCATGCTAACTCCTTGAAGATGTCGTATGGCTTCACGCTAACACTCCGAACCTACCATCGCCATGGCCCATCACCTCAACGGTACTTCTTGGGTTAGCTCCCGCATCTGGAGTGCCGGTAGTATTGTGGCCCAGCCGCAATATTGTTGCTCCAGCTCCCTACCAACACCTGGGCTTACACGACGTTAGCTATGTGGTAACTAATCCCATGGCTGAACCAGGAATTTAAACCCCTGGCAAGGATTCCAGGGCATCCGCACCCAGCTCCTCGACACCGACATTACCAGGGCTGCTGCTGGCCTTCCTGCTTTGGGCATCTTACACCAGCAATGGTGCCCAAGAGTAACAATAATGCTAGCAGCCAGCAAGACCTTGTCCTCATAAACGCATCTCGCTATAGTAGCAAATGTTACAGCGTTGCGAAGTGACTGCCTCGACTAACATGGCTACTTGAGAGTATAGACTCCAACATGTGCATAACATAGATTGCCATGTGGAAGGTTTCTGTAGGCAAGTCAGAACCCTCCATGGATGTAACGTAGCTCATCCTACAAAGGGGACACCTACCTACAAGAGGTTGAAGAACAGCACCAGCCAAAGATGAAAATGCAAACAAGCCCCTTAGAGCATTTTGACAAGGGACTCAGCTAAACATCATCTTTGCTATCTACCTTAACCTCCACAAAACCAATGCAACACTCTCAAGTGCAGCCAAGTGATGTCTTAGCACTCACCAAGCAATAACCTTAGCATTTCTCTTGCTGAGGTGTTTTGAATTCTTTGCTGATGTCCATCAAGCCTGTTCTCCAGACGTTGACAAAGAGGGGCCAATGAAACACCCTAAAAATGTAGGGTCATTCTTGCTTCACCAGGCTCTTATAGTCTGTGCAGCACTATGGTAGTTCATCGAGAAGAGAACGTTCTGAGTCCAGGCCGGCCAATTCGGCAAATTTTCTACTTTGAGCATGGACAGGTTCTGTACCATCCTGCCCACCCACTAAAGTAGCCTAAATAGCCGATAGCCTGCTCAGAAATAGTGTGCGAAATCAGTAGTAGCATTCTAGATATGCAAGAAATAGTTCAGCAAGTTTTCTAAGTCAGGAAGCTTGCTACGCCATGTAGCATAGCAAGCTTCAGAAGACGACGACAGAACAAAGTGCTACGCTACGCGACGTCACACAATGTAGCATGGAAATGACTTCACTACCCACTCCCCTCGCACAATTTCGAGTTCTGCAGTAATTTCTCTTTCTATCAGGAAGTGGCGAACCATGTTTGCTGCTACACTATGCTAAGCTACATGGCACAGCAAGGAGTAGCAATCCTGCAGAAGAGACAAAAGGCAGTTCAAAAGGTGGAGTCAATGGAGTTTGTGAGACTTGCATCACAGGAGACAAGGTTTGCAAATTAGCAAAGCTTTCATGACTAAGGCAAGTTGCTACGCTACACTACGCTATGTAGCGTAGCATAGCATAGCAAGCATGTGACATATATCAGAATGCACGACAAAGTGCTATGCTACACCAAGCATGCTACATCACAAAGCACAGCAAGGCATACAGGTGGTTGTGCGACATCAATGCACTCCACCTAATCAGACCATTGGCACAGGTCTCCAAACATTGACGGCACAATTACGGCGTAGTAAGATTGCATTTATTATGTACAAGTTCACATTGCAACGGTCTTGTAGGTCCAACAGTCACAAATGACACGAGTGGCACTAGTAAGACAACCAAGGCCCAAGGCACGTAACATTCAAACCACCCCTATCGTATGCCCTTGGTCCTATAAATACCCTGGCAAACAACATGTAAAGAGGTCCACAATTTTTAAAGTTTGCAATTTCAAAAGAGTTGGTATCTTTCTTGAAGCAGATAGCTTCCAAGTGGTGGGAACTTTGAAATTCTAAAACAAAGATTTCCCCTCTCTCTAGCATTGTAATATCAAAGTCATCTGTCTAATACTATAAATAGTGAGTCTCTCTCAGCTGGCATGCGGTCCTCGTCTCCATTCTACCACCTTGGTAGAGCCCCACATTGCTTGTACACGAGTCCGCGTCCAAGCGCATAGCTCTTTTGCTCGACACGCCTTAGTTACCCTTGGGATTTCTGCACTTCGTCACACTGTGTAGCCGATTGTATCCACACTAACCAAGCGAGTTTGTAGCTTCGGAGCTGTGCATGTTTCTAACCACATTTTACTTTATCTCTCATTTGTTGTCTCATTTTTGCATTATTTTCTATCTTATTCACCTTTAAGCATTACTTCATATTACTATCACATTTTTATAGTTTCTCCCCTGCTTCATTTACCCTTAAGCATTATCTCGCATTTTGCATTATTTACATTGCAAAATGCTATATTGATGTCAATGTAAGTTCCTATCTGATTGACCAGACCATTCAGGGCACCCCGTGTCCGCACACACCCAGCACGGCCCTCCCGTGGATACGGGGTTGGAACTGTCGTGCCCGCTGATCCTCGATGTTCTTCCAGCCGTCGACATTTTCGGTCGCTACACCTATGATGATGGACCTCTTTGGATTACCCACATCTTTGATCATGACTGTCTTGATGGTCCCTTCTATTGTTTTGGTCCTGTCAGTCACCTCCATCATAGTTATTTCATCTACAGCCACAATCTAAACCCATGAAGAAGAAGATGATGATGAAGGAGAAGAAGAAGGAGAACTTTCTTCGCGCTAATTCCTATCATCATTCCTTTGATGCTCATGATCACAATCATGATCATGATCTCCTTTATCCTCCTTTTCTTGACTTGCCTCTCTAGATCCATTTTTGTCATTGGATCTATTTTGAACAGGACTTGGATTATGAACTATGGATTGTACATTCTAGTTAAGGGCTCCTTGAACAAAATCAAAGAGAGGAGAATCACTAAACAAGTGGTTGTCTTCATCAATTGGACCAAGTGGAGGTGGAAAGATGTTTGACTCCTTACTTTTCATAAGCTTGTGCTAATGCTCTAGTTGACAATTCCTTAATCTTTGTGCTTTAGTGGGATGATAATCCCTTAAGTTGGGATCTCGCATCTCATATTCTCCATGGAGATGTTGAAGCATGTGTCATGCTAGCATTAATTAAAACATTGTTGGAACAAATTGATCAGGTGGCAACACAATGTTGCCTTCCATGTCACGCCACCGCATCAGTTCATCTTGATGTAAGATGAAGGTAAAGTCTAGTACATACTCATCAGGATGAGCATATACCACCTGGTATTGTTGAGGTACTTGAACTACCCTGGGTGGAGATGGGCTCCTGTGAGAAGAAGACATTTTATGTTAATAAATAATGTGAAGTTAAAATTTAATTTAATGGTAATAATGATAATTTTTATTTTCATAGGATTTGACACTTAGGGTTCGAACAACGAGGGCACTAGATTTTACTAGGCTTAGATAGTGCATGAAGAACTACAGTCCCCAGCAATGGTGCCAATGATGAGCAGCAAGGTACCCCTACGCCCAACCATATGAATCACAAGCATTCATGTGAAATCCAGTCAAATTCCATAGACTATAATTACTAAGTACACTAGAGTTAAACGGTGTGTGCATGTTGTTCATTCGTTGTCTTTCTAGTTCCACTTGTGGAATGCAATTGTATGATTAAGTGTGACTGAGGCATATGATTTTTATTGTTTTGTGTTTTTATGGAATCACTCACCTAGAACAAGAATAAAAGTAAGAGTGATTAAAAATAAAAGTGATTAATTGCTAAGGAAACTAAAGTCTAATCTAGCCTAACACAAGTAACCACTCCCACTTCTCGGACACATCTTGAACTTCATGCAAACATTGTTGAGCTATTAAACACTAATCATTTTTGAGCTACCAAGTGTCACACATATGCTCAAAGGGTTTGTGCTTGTGTAATTTAAAAATTTGCTTAATTGATCAAAATGAATTGTTGTGCTAATAACATGAATGTAAAGTGCATAAAATAAAATAAAATAAAATATAAATGTGTAAGAAAATAAATCTCAAGTGCTGCAAGGATGAATCAAAGAGCTTGTCTTTATTTCCAACACAATGGTGTGCTCAGGTACATCAATGCTTGAATAAAGATCCATTCACACTTAGACCTCCTGCTACAGGCACTTGGAAAATATTCTAACTTTCAAATGGACAAACTACAAGAGTTTCACTACTTGATTGCTAAAAACATGCTCCCAATTGTGTGCCTAGGTGCTGTATTTATAGACTTAGGAGTAACCCAAGAATAACCACTCTAATAATTAGAATAACCACTCTAATAATTAGAGTAACTACTCTAATAATAAATGCTTTAATAATTAGACTAATTGATTTATCACTTGGCTTTCTAGAGTTATTCTAGTAGTTCAGAGGGTTCCATCAGTAGTGATGTATACTTTGAGTGATCCTTTCACTTAAAGTGGGACCTTGGGGTGGTCCTTGCTAATGTAGGTGAGTTGGCACCAGAGTTGGTGGCTTTGTGAGCTAGGGCCTTGGGTTGCTTAGTCATCAAGTCCTAGTTCGTTGCTTTTGTGCTTGTGGCCACTATTACCACAATTGCATTTTGCTTGAGCATATGTTGATTTTTGTAGGCCACATAGGTTGGGTTGTTGCTTGCTTGCGTTGCCTCCTCTATGCCCTTCGTTTGGGAAAAGTCTTGGCTAAGATACTTCAGGGCTAGGTAATACAGTTTAGACTTAATGAAGTCATTCACTGCACCCTTGAAGATGGCCAGTAGGTGCATCTTTGCTAGGGGTTCATGTAGTTCACTCAATGCGGCATTCCAGCATTAAAGGAATTTTGGCATGGGCTTTAGGGACCCTTGCTTGACCTACATGAGTTGATCAAGGGTTGTTTCAGGCTTTAGGTTATACCTAAAGTGTGTCACAAATTGGCTTATGAGATCCTCTAAAGAAGAGATTGAGGCCTTGGGTAGTGCATGATACTAGTCTAAGGCCTTGCTAGTGAGTAACATGGGGAACACATGCATGATAGCATGTGGCCATGCTTGAAGGAGTAAGCATTTAGATCGAAATGTGATCAAGTGTGCATTGGGGTCTCTTTTATCATTATACTTGATGAGTTGAGGTAGTTAGAACCTAGTTGGGAGAGTCAAGGATGGGATTGTAGGACTTATGGGGTTGTCCCAGTAGAAGTCCACCACCTTGACAGTCTTAGAGGAGGCAGCTTTGAGTCAATTGATCTCCTCCATCAAACTTTGGATCAGCTAGAATGTCTGATCCAAGCTTGGGGATGTGTCATCTAGTTACATTGCTTAGGTTTTTGTTGGTTTCATAGCATAGGATCATATTGTTAGTTGTGGAGTTTTCCATTTTAACATTGTAACATGTGATCATTACTAGTTTCATGTTGTAGCGGATGGGTGCAGTTGATGTGTTGGCTAAGCGATGGATGTGGTGATCAAGGTGGGCCACACATGAATGGATTGGATGGATGCCATGGATGTCAATGACACATCTGGGACATAGGATGCCTGAATCCTCTAGGGCTAGGAGGTGGCCCTTGCATGAGCATAGGGTTGGGTAAATGCAACGATCACTTACAAGGAAGGCTAAATTAGCATAGTCACCATCTAGGAGAGGATGGGTGAACCACATTGAGGAGGGGCCATACTAGGGAATGATTACTGGAAGATGGTGTAGAGGGGGTTCTTGCATTTAGAGCAAGCCTTGAACTCATCTTTTTCCTCTTGTGAGGCTTCATCGTAGGTTGTTCCTACATCATGCTCATTTGCATGAATGAGTTGGGACAATAGTTGGTGGTAGCACTCTATGAGTGGGATTATGTTGAATAAGGAGGAGTTGTACTTATATCCATCCTAGTGGGCTTGTTCGTAGCCCTGTTTTGCCTCCAAGTCAAAGCAATTCACTGGTAATCTTGCTTGGATTTTGGTACAAAAAAGTTTTATTGTTCGTGGCTTAGCGCAACACGCTTTGGGTGGATCATGATGTCAAATGTGTTAGACACTGATGTGGAAGGTTGATCTGGATTCATGTTCATAGATTGGGTTGTGAGAGTTGCTATTTGCAAAAATTGACTAACTCTAAAGATTGCAGAAAAATGACTAAATCTACCAATAGCACAAAAATGGCTAAGTATAAAAATGTAGAAAAATGGCTAAGTGTAAAAATGTAAAAAATGGCTATGTATGGACACTATAAAAAATTGACTAAGTGTAAAATTGTAGAAATTTAGCTAAGTATGAAACTGCAAAAATTTGACTAAGTATGAAAATGCAGAAAAAATGCTAACTTGAAAGCTACTAAAAATGGCTAACTTTGGTGCTACGCTCACTGCACTGGAGTCAGCTACACTCTCTATGTTGAGAGGCAACTATGCTCTCTTGAGTGTCCAAAATTTTGGTTAAGTGCCAAAGATAGGTTTCAGCTTTTGTCTGGTGGGGTTCTAGTGGAATCGACAATGGGGTCCAATCTACACCAGGTAGTGGTGGAGAGAGCACATAGGACAACAATTAGAAAATACAGAAGGAAATGATGAGGCCCTCCTTCTAGCACCAAAAACTGTAATGACCAAAAATGTTGGTGGCTAGAATCACCAAGGGGTCAATGAACACATAGCCTTAACCCTACCTTTATGTAAGGGCCTTGCTGGAAATGGAGGCAGAGCACCCTAAATGATCTTGTTAATCAAATAGGGACTTTGCCGATTATAATTTGGGTGATGGGTGTAATCGGGAATTGGCATGGTTAGTTGAAATGCAAATGCAAACAATGCGAAATGATGCTAAGTGTCAAAGTGGTGTTTTGCGATGTCAAGTGTAGAGCGTAACCATGGAATAGGGGCAAGTATAGCCAAGGTTTTTGATCAAAAAAAGGGTGTCAACCCACAAAGACTACTGTTCAAGCATAGTAGAGTGTAACAATGTATGAAAAAATGTAAAAATATGCAAGAAAATTGTAAGAAAATGCTAGAAATGGGAGAGAGAAATGGGACACCACCCCAAATGGAAGTGTAGTTAACTCCAAAAGGATCTCAGAAGGTACATAGTATACAACATGTGTAGTGGGAGCATAGTCATAGTCTCTATGGTGTTAAGCCATGAAGTTTGGTGCTCATTGTGATGAATCATGGATGTCGGGTTGGTTGTCGCGATGTACCGTGTGGTGTAGCTATGCCTCTCTGTTAGTGTGGTGTTCTCTGGGTCTTATTTGTCTACGAAGCTAAGTGCTAAGATGCCAAAATGAAAGTGCCAATTGCCAACCCTCTAAAATGTTGGAAATCCAAGGGTATTTATAGGACTAGGGTTAGCCCAATATGTGGATCGGGCGCCACATGGCATAAGGGTAGATGGGGCTACACTAGATCCAACTATGCTCCCATAGGAGTAGCAAGTGCTATGCTCTAGTGCACTGTAGTGAACTCCCAGAGACTACTAAACTATGACTATGCTACCAAGACTACATATATACGCTAGAGTTTGAATAACTATAATGTACCTATAAATAGTACAACTTGGAGGCTACACTCCAAGACTACATCTTCTCCTCTTTCAAGTGGGATTGAGTGTAGGTACAATTTTGGGACATAGGGTAAGGTACAAAAAGAGTGCAAGCTATTAATCCTACTTGCCAGAGGAGTGTTGGAGCCAAGGTGAAGGCTAGTGCTAAGCTCTAGAGGCTTTTGGAGGCTATTAGAGGCTTCTTTGTAGTGCTACACTTGCTACGCTCTAGAGCGTAGCCCAACACTTTGACAAATTTTGCAAGATTTGATGTCCAGAATTGGCTATGCTTGCTATGCTCTAGAGCATAGCAAAGCGTAGTAGGGATACTTAGAAAATTTTTTCCCAAATTTGGTCTTCCTATTTTTTAGCTTGGAACTTAAGTAAACTAGCCATGGAAGTGTGTGCTACGCTGGCTATGCTCTAGAGCATAGCAAGAAAAATGAGAGCATAGCACAACACTTGGAAAATTTTTTATGCAACTACTATTGACACTTAGAGAATTTTGCAAAATAGGGTCTGTGATACATGCTATGCTTGCCACACTTGGGAGCATAGCACCAATACTTAGAAGAATTTGATAATTTTTAACACTTAGATAAATTTGCAGTTGCAATGGTAAAGCTCAAAATTGGTGGTGTTTCAATGACTTAACCATATGAACCTACTAATGAATAGTTAAAGAAGGACTATGTTATGGAAGTGAGACATGAATAGAACAAAGGAAAGATAGTAAATTCTATTATTGTCTTGGAGGAGCTTGATGGAGATATGTTCATTACTGAACAACTTCATCATAATCATCAGTGTCAATCACAAATTCCTATCATTTGACTAGATGAATGTATTAGGAATAAATCACACTCTGAATTAGCAAAGATGCTTAGGTGGAAGGCAAAATACTTAAGGCACATGCAGGACTCAAGGCCAAGAGTTCTTTCTAGATCTTACAAAGAAAAACATTAGAGTCATCATAGGACGACAAGCCAGCATTGTTCTCCTACTACCTTATCTACATCATCACAATCATTAGAAGACTTTGACAGAAGGAGGTAAAGGTACAAGGACCATGATAGGGAAGAAAGGAGAACTCATGACCACCATGACCATTACTTAGGATATTATAACTCGAAAGATGAAGAATATGAGTAGTGTAGATAAAGGGATTGTAGAAATCATGAAAGGCATGACCATAGAAGGGGCCACTACAACAACAGAGTACATGAACTTGATTGAGACTATGAACCCTTAATGACAACTTGCAACATGATTAACATACATGAAGCTATTCACATTTCAACTAGGCACATGAGGGATAGCCAAATCAAATGGCTTGACATGAACAACATGCTAAGATTTAAAGGTGGCTATAATGCTAATTCACAACATTACCTTCAAGCTTTCCATGATGCCTACATCCTACAAAACATTGAAAGTGTTGGAAAAAGTTAAAGTTATTTTCTAGAATATTTCTGAAGGAGGTAAAGAGCTGGTATAGATCATTAGAAGTTGAATCAATCAAATGTTGGAGTACCATGCTTGAACTCTTTAATGATAAATATCAAACTTAGTCATAAGTGTCAAACTTAAGAAAACCTATCCAGGGATGGAAGCAAGGGACTAATGAAACCCTTGATGTAGCAATGGATAGATACTATTCATTATTGCACCATTCCCCAGGCCATGGATTTTCACCAAGGGAATAGTTTAGATACATTGTAGATGGGTTGAGAAGTAAAACCAAAGAAACTCTTAGGCTTTATGCCCAAGGTAGATTATTAGACATGTCTTTCCATCTCATATAGAGATAATTGATCAACTAGCAAAGGGGAAGGAGAACTCAAAAAGAGAGAGTTAGTTGAAAAATATAATAAAGATCCATCAATTAGAAACAAAGATGTGCAAATATGTAACAAGTAAGAGGACGAAACCTTGGAAGATTTTTTTTTAGCAAAAGACTCTACCTATACAAAAATTAGTCAATGATGTAGTGGCTAAGGTAGAGAAAGTTTGGGATTTAGTGGATGAAAAGTTTGCTATAACCTTAAAGATTTTGGAAGAAAAGATTAAACAAGAACTCAACAAGGGCAAGAAAAAGAAGAAGAAAAGATATCATGGATAAGAAAGCTATAAGAACAAAGGAAAATTTTCTACCATTAAAGGGTATATTGACTCCAATTTAGAGGAAGAGGAACAATGCAATGTGTGCCAATATGAACATCCTAAGGGATGTTGTCCTATTATGGCCCACTTGCAAGAGTCTGGGGTATATGCACTTAATCTGAGCTTTGTCAAAAAAGTAGATGCACATAAGACTATCCTATCCTCAATGTAATATCAGAAAAACCTTCCAACCAACATATTATCCAAGAAAATCCTACCCTCAACCACAAGAGTAATATCATCAATAGTGGCAGCAACTGCAGAGATGAGTAATCCCACTACCAAGGCAACAATATCCACATAGGTAACTAGACCCTTATGGATATTATGTTCACCAAAAAATATCTGTAAGAAACACATCAATGCAAACTTCTTCTCCTTATTATTCACCAAAATAATACATGCCTACTACTCCAAGGATGGATCATAGTCATTATGCACATTCACCAATAGCTAGCCCATCAAATCACCCTTTTAATCCTTTACCACCAATGCCACCACTTACTATGTAAGGGAAATCACCATCATAATTGTAGTAGAGGAAAGCTGCAAGGGTAGTAAATATACAAGTAGATGATCTTACTAGTAATACTAGGGCTAGATAAGAAAAGATCCTTTCTTTAGGACAAGTCTAGAAAGGGTTGGTAGAGTCAAAATTTCATTAAAATCAACTTCTCCTACATCAGATCCACCTACCAATAATAAGATTCCAATATCATTCAACAAAAACATACAAACTTTCATGCTCATTGAAATAGTCATAGATTGGATCAAGGTAGGGCCACTTCCTAAGAAGAGAATTTATCTAGGAATTCTTTTGATTTATCTACGAGTAGTTGGAAATATACCATGCAAAGCTCTATTAGACTCATGTTTCAAGCTAAATTTGATCTCTTACAAAACATATCAAGCATGGAACCTACCACCATTGAAAGACTGCAACATTAGGTTGAAGCTTGCAGATTAGTATCTCATCATTTCTTTGGGACAAATAGACAATCTAGTGACAACTATTAATGGGTGGTCTTATCTTGTAGACTTTCTAATAATTGATTTGAAAGATGCTGATAAGGAATTTTCAATTCTCATGGGAAGATCATGGCTTAGCACAATTGATGCTAAGTTAAATATGAGAAATCTATCCATTAAGATCTATCAGAAAGGCATGCATAAAGCCATATACATGCAGTGAATTCCATGCATTACTACTGAAAGCAAAGGGTGCAATCATGGACTAACATTCCAAAATGTTAACATAGTTACTACACTAGTCCACAACAAATCTAAATAACAAGTGTGTGCAAAAGAAAGAGTAGGGGCCACCAAACTAAAGGACATCATGTGGCCAATAATTGAGAACCTTCAACTATCCAAAATATGCATGGAATAATCTTATTCACTAATTAATTCCCACTTTATGAAAATGACTCTAACTAAAAACCAAAAACAAAGCTAATAAATCATAATCATATATCAAAAGGAAAAGAAAACAAGAACTTAGACAATCAAAACTCAATTACCATCAAGATCATAAGGGATAATAACAAAAAAGTCAAATCAATAAAGATGATAAGTGAACCACCTAGAGTGTATGATCTAAGAGACCTAGGGAGCATTTTTAAAATACTCACCCATGGGTTTAGTTGTGGGGGAGATGCCTTATCTTGATCCTGGAATTAATGAGTGTTTTTCGATTTTTTGTTTTATAGTTCTTTTTATTTTTCCTATTTCTTGATACAATTTTTTCCATTCTTTTATACTTTTTATTTTCTTTTCATTTTATACATTCTTTGATATTTTTACATTATTTTATCCTCATTTCTTAAATTTTTGACATTTTCCATTCTTGTAACATTTTTCATTCTTTACACCTTTTCATAATTGTTTTTACTATCTTTTCCATTTCTTTCATACTTTATTTTCAAATCATTTGTAAATAATTTTAATTACTAATAAGACACAGTGAATAAAGGCAAGATGTAGGCTAATAAGGTGAAGATTCCTTCATGTTATCAAGTCATAAGGGACTAATTATTTGAACTATGAGCTCACACCATCCATCCATCCATTTCATTAATAAGAGGTTCTTACCATGGCCATAATGACATTCTTTTCCATCCTATAACTAAGAATAAACCTGTGATCATTGTGCCTAGATTGAAAAGTGAGGAACCAAGTGGAAACGAAAAGGGTGTGACATCAAGGAAATTAGTAGATTCTTTTGGATTACTATTGTGAGTTCTATCATGTTGCTCAAGTTGTATTATATCCTTGTAGATCTAATAAAAAATAGGAGTAAGAGTAAAATAAGTGATGCCTTGAAAGATTGAGATAGATAAAAATAAAAGAGCATCGAATAAAATTTTTTAGGGGGTCCCACTAGAAAGACATGTTACCCATGCTTGAAGGTAGGTGACTTCTTAGAAATCTTAAAATAAAACAAAGTTCCATGAATAAAACTCCTCCCTTGGACAATACGCTAAGTGATAATACTCCTTACAACATTGATAATCTTATAGCTATAATTCCGAAAGATGAAATGATGCAATGTCACTAGAATGTGGTTTGGACCTAGTTTGAATCATGGATAGAAAGGCTAGTGATTACTTTAACCACTAATCAAGCATAAGAATTCATTATTCCTATGGTAAGACACCTCATGTCCCAATTTCTACACTCCCTTCTAAGTCCATCTCGTCTCATTGTGTAAATAGTCATAACTTGTGATTTTGTATAATGGTGTAATTTTCTCATTTTGGTGGTATTAACATGTGTGTTTTACTAAATAGATATGCATTACATTCAACTCTTTAAGTGTTTAAGGACACTTGTAGATGTGGTTATACAAGGGAAATAAGGGCTGGAGCCTACTTTGGGGAGGATCCACTTGTATAACTATTGTATCTTATACCTACCAAGTGATTCCACATCTTCTTGAACCTTGCAACATCAATAAATGTTAATAAATACTTTCCATATCATTTAAACTATTAGTTCTCATAACATGAATTCATTACCCTTCTTATCCATCTTATGAACTTTCATAGCCCAAGATTCATTCTTTATGAACTTTCAATGATAAATTTTTGATAAAAATATGCATATCTCCATCATCCAAAACCTTTGAGTAGCCTTAAAACCTTTCAAACATCCAAAAGAATCATTTTTTCCATCAAACCTTTATGAAAAATGCAAATTTTTGGGCTCTAATATTGGGTCCACACTAATATCGGGTCCCTAATATTGGGTCACACAAAACCTATATATAGGCAAACACTTAACAAATTTTTTATTATTTTTCATTTGAGCCAAGGAAGATTGTTTGAATTTTCTTCTCTGATTTGAGCTCTAACCTCATAGCTTTCTTAAGCCATATCTGCCCCATTATCTCTGTGATTTTTATGATTTTCAAACATATTTGATCCCAGAGTGTTCATCTTAGTTGTGGGAGAAGGGTGGGGGGCAGGGGGCAGGGGTGGGTAGGGGGTGTGTGTGGGATGCTAGTGAGGAAAATCTGAGTCAATTTTTCAAAATTTGCTAATGCCTTGAAGGTATTTCAAGGGTAAGTATGAAGTGAAAATTGAAAATTTTTAATAAAAATTAGTCATAACACTTAAATACTACTCTTAAATTAGTCATATTGATGCCAAAACACTTAAATACTACTCTTAATGAATCATAACCATAATTATGAATCATACACAAGAACCAAATAGATAATT
Organism: Gnetum montanum; assembly: GCA_015680685.1. Lineage (NCBI taxonomy): Eukaryota > Viridiplantae > Streptophyta > Gnetopsida > Gnetales > Gnetaceae > Gnetum > Gnetum montanum. The sequence goes on from MNCI01009716.1 coordinate 263,568, forward strand.
GTAAAGGGTTATGAGGAAATTAACACTTATGAGGTGACTTTTTGGAAATTTATCTAACTTTGCAATCATAAACTAAGAACTTAATGTAAGTAAGGGTATGAATAAGGTATGGAACCATTAAGAATAAATGTGAATACCTTAGTAATTTTTAATCCCTTAATGATTGTAGATAGCCCCAAAGAGAGGGGCATAGGAACCTCACAAGGTGCAAGTAAGAGACCAAGAGGCCATGGTAGAGGTTGAACTAGAGGACAAGAACTAGAGCACGAGGAGCAGGAAGCCCACTCATTCATTATTCATCAAGAAACTCTTACTATAGGACAGTCAATCCAAGAAGAGGCAAAAGAACCACAAGTCCAAGGATAATGCCTCATGTTGTCATAAGACTACCTCCAAGCTATTCAAGAGAGATCCATCCTGATCACAGTTATTGTGGAAATGAACTTTGGCCCATTCATGGAATTTGTTCTTGAAGTAGTAAGGCTACAACTCCAAGTGTCACCACTATGGCCTACACTCTCACACAATGGTGAATGGCACCTTGGAAAAATCTGTCAATTTTGGCACAACAAAGAAGAGGGTACTACTGTTAACATTGGAGGAGTCTCAATTTGATTCTCAATCAAGGAAACCATAGAAGCTCTAAATATGCCCAATAAAGGGGCAAGGGCAGCACATCTATCCACTTGATTGGATTCTAAAACTAGAAAACTATGGCTGAAATGGGCATATGGCAAAGAAGATAAGGGCTATAATGAGCTAGCTTTGGAAGAAGATTCTACTTCAAAATTTGCACCTACCATTTGTTCTTGATAAAAGGACTCAATAGACTATCTATATATGTGGCTATAGGAAGTGCGATCCTAATGGGCAAATACAATGCTAACCTCACACAACTCTATTTTATGGAATTCAAAGGTAGTTTGAAGAAAGGAAGGCAAGAAAGCCAACACTTCCATTTCTATGCCTTATTAGAAAGCTATGCAACGAAGCTGGAATTCTAGGATATACCAATGATGTTCCTAAGAGAGCTCAAAATGCTTCATATGTTGAATTGCTTAAACAAGCACCACTAGAAAAGATCATGGTGAAGAGTAACAAGCAAAAGAAGAAGAAGAATAGGAAGAAGAAGAAGAGTAGCAACAACAACATCAACAGCAATAAGAATAGTAACAACATCAAGTTCCACCACTGCAACAAGATTAGAGGCCATCAATGAGTCATTTATAATAGATTGTAATAAATATCAGCTAGGGAACAAGGATGAAGGCTAATGTTTATAGAGTTATTGATAGTGCCACTTGACCCATAGTTTTAGCAAATCCAACAAGTGGAAAAATCTCATTGCAATGAGGAGGAGAGGCCCAATGGTCACAACAAATCTCTGGAAACATTGCATCATTCCAAGTGGTGCTTAAGACTAGAGAGAGAGCCATAGTAGTGTTAATGCAGTACTAAGATGTAGCAAGAGTAGTAGAGGTGATGATTGATCACATTAAAGAATCTTTCAAAGTACCTATTATGCCGCTAGTAGATCTAACTAGAGTCAAAGATGCTCAAATGTTAGTTGGAACCTTGATGACTCCTATTGATCATGAAGATGTGCTTGATAGACTACTGAAAACTGACAAGTCATGACAACACTTTTCAACATTCCAAGTGATGTCACTACCATATAGTCTGAGCTCATCACTACCAAAGGAAAATTGGTCATGGCAGAGATAAGGATAGAGCATGCAAAAGCAAAGATCCATAGATTACAAGAAGTGCATGCAGCCTTGAGAGTTGAATGAAGAGATCCTACATAATTCATTGAACCTAACCAAATAGAGTTGTTTAGAATAGAGAAAATAAAACACCTAATTGAACAAAATAAAAAAATGGCAACAAATAAAGAGAATTTGATGTGAAATGCCTCCATAGAAAAAGCACAAACATATGCACATGTTAAGATACTCACCATAATCCAAGAAGAGAATAAACAATTTGTTGCTATTAACATGAGGTTAATCACTATAGAAAAGTAGAAAAACATCTTGGAAGAGAGCATCCACTAGTTAAAAGAATAATTGGTGAGTGTTAACCAAGACATGAGCCATCTCACACAAGAAAATAGAACACTCTCAATGAAGGAGGTATGTGTCATTCATCAAAAGTTAGCTATTGAAATCAATGTGTGGTAAAATGAGACAATGAAACATGAAAGGCTCATGGAACACTTTTGCAATCAAGTGGGCATGTACAAGCATATCAATAAAAAAGAGATATAGATGGAAAAGGCTATAATCAACTCTATATGAGCACAGAATCCTAACTGGAAACTCATCTTGGATAGTTATGCCTTTGTCCACCAAGTAGAAGTTAAAAACAAAGACCTACAGATTGAGAACCTAAAAGAGTACATGGGCTTACATAACCTCTGTTATACTAACTTAGCCATGTTAATAGTAGGAATGAGTTACAACAATAAGTAGTAGCCACATATGCTCTATATGAAAAAGAGTTTACAAACTGTAAGGATGCCTTATAGAAACTTTAGATGGAAAACTCTAAATTAGAAGTAGTGAAGGCTGGCTAACAAGGGTAGAAAGATGTAGTAGCAAACCTGGCTAAAAGATTGATTGATTATCATGAATTACACAAAAGGCCTAGAGCATTTGAAGAGGAGAGAAGGCAGTTTGTAGCTTAGTATGTCAAGGATAATTAGATGTTTCCATAGTTGCATGTCCATGGGATGTACCCACTCCATCACACATTTCACAATAAGCATGGATAATACATGACCTAAGGACAAAGAAGGAAAAACTTCAAGTGCTCCTAAATTGATATAAATTTCAGAAGCCTAAGAACAAGGGGAAGTAATTCATGGAGGAGCCACCACCAACAAAAACTACATAACTCTACATCAAGCTTCACTGAATTTTGTTTTTTGTTAAACTTGTCATGTCACATCTTGTGTCATTTTTTTAAACACTATTGTAACATTCAAGAGTCATGTATATAGTTAGTTAATGTCATGTATATAGTAGTCAATGTCATGTAAATCTACCTCCCAATTTTGTAAGGAACTCCATGCTCATCTTATTTTAACTTCAGGATAAGTTTTTAGTTAGTCATGGATGTATGATAAATCAAGTTTTTACATGACTATGATATTAGAGTCACAATATCAGATCCCTGATATCAAAGCACAAGCTACGATGTCAAATATCTAGTATCCCATACACATGTAGGCCTATAAATATGACACTTAGGTGCACGGTCCAAACAATAATTTTATTTCATCCTTAGAACTTAGACTTAGTGATTAGAAGTGTGAATGATTACAATGTAGTATGAACTAGTGAACGAAATCTTTATTTGAGCATTTTGTACTTAGGCACAAGTGTGAACATAATGATAATGATTATAAATTCTAATTCTAAGTACAATGAAATTTTATATCTATTTTATCCTATGACAATAAGTATCCATTCTTGGTTTTCCATACACATCTTGGGCTAATATAATTATTATTGAGATTACCAAGTAACTTCACTACTGAGAAAATCAAGAAAAGTCACTACTGGGTTACTAAAAAATTACACTTTAATCTTAAAAAAGTCATACTTATTTCATCTTATTAATAGATATTGGAATAGTAAATGAATTAACTTAGTAAAAGTAAAAGTAAACATTATGGAAAAGTAAATCTATGCTAAGTGATATGCTACAATGATGAAAAATAATCTTGATCTTTATTTTCATTCATGAATTGTGTTTAGGAACAATCTACTTGAATAAAGCTTACATACAACTATAATTTACCATACTGTAGGCATTCACTCTAACTCTAACTTTAAGAAAACAAATTGTAAGAATCTGATTGATTTTTTGGCAAAACCTATCTTTTTAACGCAATGGTGGGTTGGTATTTATAGGCATAACAATGGCCTACTACATTGTATCTATGATAATGTATGTAAAGCTACAATATCATAACCATGATATCGTAGTCTACATGATAAAATGTTTTATTATACATTCATGAGTAACTGAAATCCCCTCCTCAAGTTTAAACAAAATAAGGATAGAGTTCCTTGCAAAATTGTGGGGTTACATCGACTTCAACATTATGACACTTATATACATGACTAACTACACTATGAATTCTTCATTATAGTTTGTGTGGTATTACAAAATTATTATACAACACATGATTGATACATATGATAAAGATAAAATAAAATTAAGCTTGATGTAGCTATCTTAATGTTCCAGGTGGTGGTGGCTTCTCCATTGGCTTCTTTCCCTTATCATGTGGCTTATAAAATTGGTATCTATTCAGTAGTGCTCTAAGTTTCTCTTCCTCTACTTTAAGATCATGTACCATCCATGTGAATTCAGTGATGTTGGTTCTATTAAAGGACATGGTAGTTGTGGAAACATCTTATTTTCTTTGATGTATCATGTTGCAAACTATGTACTTTCTTCTTCAAAAGTCGTAGCCACTATTTTAGTTATTGATAGTCTATCATTATTTTGGCTAGGCTTGCTGCTACATTTTTTTGATCCTAGTAGCTATCCTTGAATACTTGTAATTTATAGGCTATTATGTGAAGATTCTATTGTGCATATTTCCTATCTACAAACTCCTTTTTATACGTTAAGTATATTTTAGCTACCTTTTGCTTTAACTCTATTCTTGGCCTACGTACTGTCAACATGGGTAAGTTAGCATTTCAAAGATTTGCAAACTCTATATATTTTTTTAGGTCCTCAATCAATAGGTCTTTATTCTTAATATTGACTTAATGAATGTGGGTGAGGTTATTAAGGATGGGTTACTAATAAATTATCTATTCTATGATAGAACTGGTTTTGGCTTTGGTCATCTAGATTTTTTTCTCATTGATCTACTTGTATATGCCCACTTGGTCTTTGAAGTGCTCTATCAGCCTTTAATGCTTTTTGGCCTATTTTTTCCACATGCTAATTTTTGTCATACTACACATACTTATTTCATTGATAATATTCTATTCTCTCAAGTTACTTATTTTATATTAAATTTGACTTTGGAAAATTACTCTCTCAATTAATGAATGCTTTCTTATAGCACATTTTTTAAAAAAATTTCAATGTCTATCAACCTTAAGTTCTTTACAAAATTGTTTTGTTTTCCTCCTTTAGTATAGTAATAGCCTTAGCATGTGTGTATGTCTAAGCATTTGCTATTGAAGCATTCCACACTACCTTCTCCTCTCTTTATTTGTATGTGACTATCAATTGGTCAATCTGGTCATCTATGAATTATTCAAGATGGGTAGGTGTAATGTGTCATGTAGGGTCTTGTATTTTAGCTTTTAGTGCAACTAATTCTTTTTGTAATCTTTACACTTCACTTTCTTCATGTTGCATATTGGTTTTTACCATGACTAGTTCATCTTTTATTGAGATTAATTCAGATAAGACTACAATGATATCACTAGAGATATCAAAAAGGTTTTGCATAACTTGTTGTATTTATATCATTCTTTCTAACACATATTCATGCTCTCTAGGGGTCATTGATGTTTTGGATACGGTTTCTACATATTTATTTTCAATAATATTGATTGATGGCACAATGGGAACATTAAAGGATTCCTTAATATGATCAATTATAACTTATGTTACTCTTGTTGCATCTTGATGTTGCATCACCACAATGGCTCTTTCTTCAATCTCCAACATTACTTGGAAGGATGCAACATTCCTTAAGATTTGTTGTGCCTAGTCATCATCCTCTTTTAGTTGCAAAAAGACTTGACCACTTGTATCTTCTATTAATATGATAGGTTTAGTAGGATTATTCTTGACTCTATACATACTTAAGAACTCTATAATACCTTAAATTATTTCTTCTACAATCTATTGTAAGTGGCTCATAGAAGATTTGTAATCTTGTTGTGCCAGTGGAGTAATTTTTCCTGCTTGTCCTACAGTTGGAGTTGATCCACTAGGTCCTTCTTATTTCGTTCCTACAACTAGAATATCTATCATTGGTGTGGATCCTACTATAGTCTTAGTGCTTATTAGTTTCTCAACTTGATCCTTGTTGGATGACACTGACTTAGAAATTTCAATGTATGAGGAATTTTGGGGTTTGTGAAGAGCATCATTAGTGTAGCCCAATATTTTGGTTTTTTTAGCATAATTTGTTGATAAGATAAGGGAATGACAAATTAGGTTTCCTTGTTTTCTTTTCCTTGAACCTCCATTATATTTCTAAGAATAGCAAATGGATGATGTTGGTTTGGAATTTTCCCATCAGAATAGTACTTCCTTTGGCAACATAGGTGGAAATCCAATTAAGCCTCTTCCTTGGGAATATATGGGATGTACCAATCTTAAAGTAGATTTTCTTAATAGTAGACAATTTGATATACTCTTTTTTATTGGTTTCAAATTCCCTCTACAACCATATATTCCTTGCATTTGTGTTGAACCTTGTATATATCTTAGTTATATTGGTTGTAACATTTGGTATATTTAGTACCTTTGCTATTACTTCTACAAAGTATGCCATTGTGACTCCCTCAAGTTTCATGATGACATCATTTTTTTATTTTTCCAAAATTGGTAGACTTCTCCCAAATACCATTCACTATTACTTGAAATGGTGGGTTAGAAGGGAGAAGCTTGTAGTTGCTCATGGATCTCTACAAGTGCAGACTCCATGAAGGATCTGAAATTAGGTTCCACTTTGACAATGAACATGATGTACTTCTCCTATATTAACTTGTAGACTCTAATTAGAGAGTGTAAGACATTGTTCTTATTCTAGAGTAAGTGGTACATTAGCTTATGCTTGTGCAAATTATCCTATCATAGGTATGGGTTGTTGGATACTATATGATTGTGCCTATTGCTCTATAGGAGTAGTTTATTCTCTACCTCATCTTCCATCTCTTCCTTTGGGTCTTTTCTCCCTAGGTTGTGATAGTCCTCCAAGTTCAAGTCTTTTTGACAACATCTATAATCATAAATAATTTTTAAGATTACCAAATTATTTTAGAAAATAATTTAATAGTTTATAACCCTTCATTGAATTTTGGGTTATGACCAAAATCTTTATTCATTATTAACTTTATTTTCAATTTTGATTATATGGTTAGAGAAATATGTTATTCAAATAAAACCTTGTATAAGAAAAAACCTTAATTGAATGATTTATACCAATTAGAAATAACTTTATCTTAAATGACCTAGCACAATCTTCAATTTATTATTTAAGACATATTTGAAAGGAAACTTGGAAGGAAACATTAAGTTTATTGGCTTATGTAAGATTAAAATGTGATTATCTTTTATTGTTCTTACCCTTACTTTATTCTTCTAGGTGTTAGAAAATTTTTTTGACATAATTTGCAAAAAAAAAAAAAACTATGTGTAATGCTCTCCCCCATGAATGAGTTGGTCACTTTGTGAGCAAAAGAAGATAAGGACGGTGTAAATCGGGTTTGCACTAAGGAAGATATGGAGCTTTGAAGGTTTGGATGTTAGAAAAACACCACAAACTCCTTAGGCATGAGATGAGGAAATGAAAAATTTTCCTAATGATCCATGCATATATATATATATATATATATAGATTTTTATGAGATATATAATAGATACGACGTTGTGGATATGATATTGTAGGGGCTCATATATCATATCTATGATATCATCATTGAACTTTTGAAACTTTTTGCAAGTTTTGGTAGAAAAAATGAATAAAAGGGATAGTTTGGAAGGTGTAAAGATGACCTCAAGGGTTCTTGATCACAGATGATGGTTATAATATAGGAATTGACCATAAAAATTATGTGAAAGAAGGATATTAAAAAAATGTAAGTTAATTAAATTTTTTAGAAGATGGTTGATCAACATTGCTGAACTTATGAATGCATAGGAACATGTTTTGAAATCACAATGGTTTTTTAAGTATTTAGAAGGTAAAAGATAATGTGGAATTAGTCATTAAGTATGAGACAAAAGATTTGTACAAGTGGATCTTCCTCAAAGCAGGCTCCTTCCTTAATGCCCTTATATAACCACACCTATAAGTATCCATGGACACTCAAGGAGTTGAATGTAAATCATACTTGTCTTCTAAGATACACATGTTAGTATTTTCTCAATAAGAAAATAATATTATATTATAAAAAACCATTAATTTATAATTATACATAATAGTAAGGTTAAATGGTACTAGCAGGGTTGAAAAAAAATGGGATGTGAGGTGTCTTATCGTAAACATAATGAATTATATATGTAATGCATAGATAAAATGATCATTAGCCTTTCTATCAAAGTTTCAAACCAAGTGCATACTACTTACCAATGATAGCACATTATATCATTTCAAAATTGACAACCATAAGACTATCATAACTGTAAGAATTATTATTACTTAGCAATGAAGTATAAGAAAGCCATGTATTCACAATGTAGTTTAATTTAAATGAGACTTGGTCATTGGATAAGGAAGTGCTTTTAGAAATGGGTAACATGTCTTTCTAGTAGAACCCCCAAAAATTTTTATTATGCGTATTTATTATATTATTACTATGTCAATCTTATAAGGGGACTACCTTTAGGCATGGGTAACTTGTCTTTCTAGTGACATGGTAATAATATTAAAGAATGTAAAAATTGGTAAAAATGTGAAGATTATAATAAAAATGTAAAAAGAGTGTTTGATGCCTAAGTGTAAAAATTAACATCCCCACGACTATTGTCGAAGGTGGAGACATAGAATATTGAATGGGTAGTAAGTGGACTAGTATTCAAGGTAGTATCTTTGGAGTAGGAAAAGTCATGGAATGGTTTGACTTGTTGGATATTGACAAGGATGAGCTTTTTTGGATTAGTTGGGTGGTAAATCTACATGGTGCCTAATTAATATGTAGCATGGACAATATAGGATCCTTCCCATAAAGTTTGAAAGTTTGTCTTTTGTGGGACATGATTTGGGTTATATTAGAGGACTCTATCTTTAGGCTTAATAGAAACTTGTCTAATCTTGGTGTCATGTTGATGCTTGGAATACATTTTATGAAATTCATTACTCATTTAAGATACTAATTGATTTTCATCTAGAAGATTAACATTCATTAATTATTTTTTAGGCTAAGTCTAAGCTTAGGTCAAGTGTGTAAGCAATTGCAAAGGTATTCAATTCTTCTTGGATTAACACAGTAGGTAAGTTTCCATACACTAATTTGTATGGTGAATATCTTATATGAAGTTTTCAAGTTGATTAGTATGACCATAGAACGTCATTAAGTTTAGTGCTCCAGTCCTTCCTATATATACTAACAATTCTAGTTAATATTCTTGTAATTTCTCTATTAATTACTTTAGCTTGATCATTTTCTTTGGGGGGGTGGTGAGTGTGTGTGGGGGAGGTTGGGGGTAGGTGGGAGGGGTGATGAGATGTAGTTAGTTTGTTGTTAACCCTAAGTTAATGCATTAGCTTCTTGAATGTAGCTCCATTGAAATGAGTTTCATTGTATGATATTAACATTTGTGGTACTCCAAATCTATTCATCACATGTTGTTGAAAGAATTTTGTAGTTCTTGTGGCTGTGCAATTTTTAACTGTGAAACACCCTAAAGAAAATTTGCATTTTGCATAAAAGCCTCAAAGACAAGAATTTGCATTGTAATTTAGTGAAAATTTAAAGGTAGATACAATTTCCTATTTTCCCATTAAAAATCCAATCCTGTAGCCTTATTATTACAAAATTTTGGACATTTTTTCATGTGTAAGATGGAATTTATAGCCTACAATGTTGCAAATTGAATTTAAGCCAACGTGTGGATCCTGAAATGTAAATACGTTGCTAAATTTAGCAACAAAACCCAAATAAATTGGTAAAATTGGTAGCAAAAGACCAAAAACGTTGGTGGAATATATGTTAGAATTTGGGCCATGAAATTAGCCCAAATATGCCATCAAATTTGGCAAGAAAAGTCAAATACATTAGTGGTTCACATGCTACACTTTTTGGATGGTGAGAGTACTAAATACGTTGGTATTTCATGCTTAAAAAGTCAAAAAACGTTGGTACCTCATACGTGGTAGATTTTGAGCACCAAAAGCTTACAAAACCGTGAAAAATTTATTAGAAATTTGGTAGCAATCATGGTAGAATCAACTAGCAAGAAATTAGGACATGCATAGTTTATTTAAACCAAAGTTTACATCATTTTAAAGACTTTTGGATCATTTTTGCAATTCACCAAACTAGAAACTTTTGAGAGCAAAGAAATCTAAGAGCCTAGAGTGATCTTAAAGAGTAGATCACTAGAGGCACCAAGAACTAGGTGTGAATAAAACAAGTGAACCAGACACATTGGGAGGACTACAGGATGCATACTACCTACCCATATGCCAAACCTTCGTTACTATTTCACAAAGAATAGCAGAAGAATTGTAGTTCTTTATATCATACTCTCTAAACCTATATTTTTTCATAAATTAATACAAACTTTGCAGTGTTTTGGTATACGTTCTTGCTTATTTTTTGCAACTTTATTTCAACATTGGCTTTACTTGTTACATATTTTATCATTTACTTTTAGTACTTTTTCAATTTGATAATAGATTTCAAAGTCCTAAATGGATCGATAAGACTATTTGAGGTGCCCCTGATCTTTTTTTGAAGCCCACTGGATTTAGGGTTAAACTGTTTCATATGGAAATTCTTGGCCTTCCAGCACTAAATTTTTCCATTGCTATAGTTTTTGGTGTTAGAAGGAGGGCCTCTACCTAACTTCTCAAGCCAAAATCCATTTACCAGTCTTTGTATGAAAATTTTCTTTTTCAAAGCCCAACATATAAAATTACAACTAGTTTTTAATGAAAAATAAAATGTTTTATCATTGCTTTTTATAGTGCAACATACAACACTTAACTACTTGCACCTAGAAATTCAAAAAAAAAAAAAAAGATTTTTGGCCATTAGCTACTTACTGCTTTAGCCCCACACACTAGTAATAAAAAAATTAATTTTAATTTTTATAGTTGCAGTACATAGCATTGTCCCTATTCATATGCTTACAATCCAAAGTTTTTCATATTTATAGTCATAGTGCATATTACCTTACTTATTTCTGTACTTGTAAGATGCAATTTTTTTCTTGCTAATTTCATATACATTAAAACCTGTTAGTATTTTTCCTAGCATTGGTTAAATACATTCAAAAAATATTTGAATTTTATTTTAATTTTTCAGTATAGTTGCAGTTATTACACTGGAGTTTCATAGGCTAAAACTCTAGTTGTATTGGAGTTTTATAGGTTAAAAATCTAATTCCATTGGAGTTTATATGTTAGAATTTTTCAACAAGGTAACCCTATGTCCTTTTTATGCCTTCTCACCATTCCACCGCTTTGTCACTCAACTTTGTACACATGGCCTCCAACGAAGAATTTGTCTATATGCATGATCCCAAGCATCCTTCTATGGTAGAATGTGGGCAATTGTTTCAACAAATGGGATTAGACCCATCTTATGCAAACATAAATGAAGAATATTATAACTTCATTTATGCTAAGATTCAAGCTAGCCTTTCCATCCCATGTATAGATATGGAGTACAAATGATAATTTGAAGTTCTTCACCTAAATGGGAAGGAATATATTCCCTCTCCTTATGACCATATTGAGATAATAGATTTCCATACACATATGCTAGCACAATTGGTAGAAATGGAGGAAGTAAGTGAGGAAAATAGCTTAGACCAAAACTAAGAGGAATAGGATGAGTTTGGAGTAGAGTATGAACCAGAGCCATTCATAGGGGACCTCTTACAATGTTTGGTTTCCAAGACAACCATTCCTAACTCTACATCTCCTATCTCCTTTATAGATCAAATTCCTCACTCTACACCTTTATTTCTTACCATGTTCACCTCAACACCTATTGGAGTGGTGCATCAAACTCAACTATCATTTCATTTTGCATCATTATTCACATCAATGCCTTTTTCAACTTAACCTTATTATGTGTGGCCAATACTAGTTGTATCTACCACATCCCATCCTTTCATCATATCAACGGGGCTTTCTTTGAGACCCCAAGCTTCATAAGCCTCTCACAATCCCTTTGTTCCTTTCATCCCTCATGTTCCAACTCAAGCATCTTTCTTCCTATTTAACCCACTTGCAACAGTGGTTATGTAGCCTCCCTTGTCTATACCCATGCCCATAGCATGACCCCAAGCCACACAACCTTCTCCTCAACCATCAGTGTAAACACTGTAGTCGAGAAGGATGCTTCAAGGCTTGAATCAAGCCTTCCAAATGATCCAATACCTTACCAAAGAGTTGAAAAAGCTTAAAGCTAGTATAATAGAAATGGTGAAGATTATGGATTTCTACTAGGATGATCCCATAAGCCCTGCTATTTTCTAAATAACATTACCTATGGGCATGCCTATGCCAAGCTTCACTAAATACAATAGTGAAGGGGATCCTAATGCACACTTGGCCACCTTCCAGTCTGAGTGTCTCCTATTACAAGCTTGGCTACATATAATACTATGGATTTTCCCTATGTCCCTCAAGGGAAAGGCTTTATAATGGTACTGAACCTTTCCTAGAGGTTCCATCTCTTCCCTTGAAGACTTAATAAATCAATTTGTCAACTACTTTAGATACAACTTGAAGTTGAATATAATGTTGGATCAACTTATGAAGGTGAGGCAAGGGCCACTTGAATGAGTCCAAAGGTTTATTCAGACATGAAATTCAATGCTCAATGAGATCCAAAGCCTATTTTTGAAATCCACCTATTGAATATATTCAAGAAATTAGTAAATGACTTCATCAAGTTAAAGCTCTATTATTTAGAGCCTCAATCATTGAGCCAAGTCTTTTCATAAACTAATAACATTGAGGAGGCAGCTGAGACTAGTAACAATCTAGCCTATGTGGCCTATAAAGACTAACATGTGAGGAGGGATAGGGAGAGAACTAACCAAGAAAAAATAGCTATGGTTGCAGTATTTAAGAATACAAAATAAGTAGAGAAGTAGAACTCAACTCCATGCAACACATCCTCTAACTTGTCTAAACAGTCTACCTCCTACGCTCCAAATCAATCTAGACCAAAATTTAGGCAAAAGGATAAGACTAAGTATACTAGGTTACCTATGAAGCCCTCTAAGCTTTTAGAATAGTTGCTTAAAGAAAATTTTATACAACATAAATAACTATCTAAGGAACCTTATAAGAGGCATGATTGTCTTTGTGACATAGCTAGAGGCATAATGATAGTGACCAAAAATGATTCCAAACTACCAAAGTACTTTAGACTGGATAGGTTTTTCCATTATTATCAAATGATTGGTCATGATATCGATTTCTACCTAGCCTTGAAAGATTATCTACAGATGATGATTGACTATGGAAAGATGTTGTTGAATGATCCTAACTCTCCAAACACCAATAACAAGTCTTACACCATAGTCTTGTTCATAATAACCAAATAATCTATTCCTCCTAGGGAATCGTTTATAATCAAGATACCACCTCAACCTTAGAACATAAAGCCTAAAATCCCCTTCATCATTAGAGTACCAACACCTTGAGTCCCTAAGAAGGCTTTCATCATATGTGTTCTTTACAACCTAAACCACAATTTACCAATCCTCCAAAGGCTAAGGAACCATTTATTATTTAGGCCCCTCCATCTTCAACAAGTAAACTTTTGATACATCATGACCAAAGCCTACCTATAGTGGCTAATAACTATGACTAATAAGAGATCATCACCACAACAACAATGAAAACAACCTATTGCCAAACCAATAACTAAACTCACTAAAGATAACCAACAACCAAAGAATTGGAAGCAAGCTAATCCACTAAGGCCTATACTAAGATTAGCTACATCCATGGATAAGGGGCCCAAGGCACATAGATTAAAACATGAGCCAAAAATCCTAGGAAGGATGAAGGAAATTAAGACCACCAAGGATGAAAGATCACATTCTAAGGAAAAGAATTACCTCACAACAATGAAATAAGCCAAATGATCCCTCAAATAAAAGAACATATTTTGGAACTTGTATGACCTAGTCCTAACTTCTTCTGTTCATAGAGATGTGTTAGCCCAAGTGTTAACCATAATCCCTATGAGTGGAGACATGCCTACTAAAAAAGAGTCCATCCACTTTATCATTGAGCAACCTTCACTTAGGGAAAATAGATATCAACTCATGCTCACCTTTCATAATAACAAAGTGAAGATTGACTTAGAAATGGAGAAGTACCATCTTCTCCTCTTCTCATTACCATATGTGTTGGTAGGTACAAGGTTCATCATGTTCATGTGGATTATGGTGTAGCAACCAATGTGATACCATACATTGTCGTGGAAAAACTAGGCTTAACTAAAAACATAAAAAAAAATTGTACCTCTACACTCAAGTCATTCAATAGGTCATGACTAATAGTATGAGATATTATTTCCTTGGATTTTTTAGTCAAAAAATAATTCCCTACATTTTCCAACTTCCTAGTGGTTGAAGAGACACCTGGTTTCAACTTGATCATATTAAGGCCATGATTAGCAAAGCTTTGAGTGGTCTCATCTTTGATACATCAGGAGATTTGCTTACCATACTATGATGGAAAAATTATCATTTTTTAGGAAAACACATATTCACCATCTATCAACAACATCAACATTAACTGAGGTTTGGAGGTGAAGTTTCAAGATGAGACTCTTAATACTTAGGCTGGGGCCATCAACATCAACACAATAATAAGGCTAAAATATCCAACTCTACAACATTAAATGATCAAAGAAAACACCTATCGCTTGCCATATCAAATGTGAGGAATGGTTAGCATAGAATTGTGTAAATGGGGTTCCTTGATATATTAAAGGATAAGTGACAAATTCACAATCAACATTTGATCCCCTTTATTAATTATTGTTTGTTTATTCTTGTGACCTTGTACCATGTTTTAGTGTTCATTTTATTTTTGTACTTTCTTTCAAGATCATCTCATGCTTGCTAGAAAATGAATAATAGCCCACCAAGGCCTAAAAATGGCAACATGATAGCCTACCAAGGCCTAAAATTAGCAACATAATGGCTTGCTAAGGCCTAAAACTAGCAACAACATGACCTACCAGGGCCTAAAATTGATGGCCTACTAAGGCCTAAAACTAGTGGCCTACCATGACCTTAAACTAATGATTTACCAAGGCCTAAAACTGGTAATTGTATGGCCTCCCTTTTGTATCTCTCCTATATCTATGCTATGACCTAGTATGCCTTAACTTATATCTTTATTGTGTTATCACCAAATGTTTCTTCATAGCCTTAGTGTTTTAATGCATAAATCTCTTATGCAATAAGAATATAGAACAAACTAAAAATTATAAAATGTTAACTTCTAACTGAAAACATTCATACTAGTAGCCATAAGCACACTATGTGATACAACATGAATGTAATAGTATACATGATAACATAAATGAATGATAATATAGTCTCCAAGCTTGTAATAGCTAAAAAAAATAACAAGAACAATAGTATGGCAAAAAGGTCGAAAGAAAAAATTAGTAGAACATAGTAGGCCAAACAACTATGGCCAAAACTAGGCCATCAGGTTAAGGAAAAGGATAATCATCATTGACATTCTAACCAATAGTGTCACCAACTTCATCATTGTAAGCACCAAAGACATGTAAAAAAAACATTAAAATTGTTAGGAGACAAAACCATATCAAAACCAAAAATTCTACAACCAAACTTCAAATTTACCAATGCAGATTTTGGAAGCTAGAAAAACATTTTAAAACATATAAAAATTATTTTCAGCTATAAGGGCCAAGAACATGTTCCCAATGACTAGAATTGACCATCAACTCTACAATCCAAGTGTAGAAAAAATTAAAATTATGCTTGTTTCCAATCAAAATTTTTATGAAGAAAACCTAGTTTATAGTGAACTGATTGTAGTAAACACCCTAAGAAAAAATTTGTAAAAATTCCAAAATTTGTAAAAAACCCTCCTACACTACCCCCACCATCTCCCATGATCTAAATAATCACAACATGTACCAAAAAAGTTGGGAATGCTATTAGTTTTTCTAAGGAAAAACTACAAAATTTCAACAAAATTGGCTAGAATACCAAAAACTAGGTTGGTAAAGAACTCATAAAAATTTTAGAAAATTTTGAAAAATATAATCCCACATCTTTTACCATTTTAAAACCTAGAATAACACATATATGCAATCAAAACTATAAAACCTCAATGTATACACTCTAGAAAAATTATCAAATTTGAGCTAAGATTTACCAAAACTAGGGCAAAAATGCTAAACATAGGTTTGGAAAAAAATTCAAATATCCCTCAATCTATCATCAAAAATAAAAATCTTAATTTTGATACAATTGATAGGCATAAATCTCCCATTTGGTACAAATAGATTGAAAAATTTCGACCTAGGTAAGCCTAATGGTGGAAAAACATTTTTACAAAACTATAAAAAAATCAGAAAAAATGGTAAGAACTTGGTACTTGGAAGATTTTGATGAAGATCCTTCTCTCAAAGTAGGATCTATAAGACTTGAAACAATGTGTATGACCTCCTCTTCCTCATCCAAAATTGGATTTCGACTACTGGACCTAATCTTCTTCACCATGGTTGCCAAGAGATTCAACTCTTTACCTCGATTGTAGAGGAAGAAATGCCTAAAACCCCTTACACTACTATGCCAATGTTGTAAGTAGAGGTGAATGAATGCTAAGATTACTAGGTATATGTGATAATTTTAGTTTTCCAACCACCATTATGGATTCTGGAGGCCACACTTTGGATAATTGGAGAAAATAGCTATAGCATTAGTGTTGGGTGTAAGAAATCATTTGATCCTTAAGTATCCTGAACATAAATAAGAAAAAACCTTTGGAAAACTAAGAGAACATTATTAAAATTGAGCTTGAGAATGTTTAAAGAGATTTCAAGCATTGTATGTTAGATTTTGGTTGAAAGTTTCTATTTTGACCTTCCAAGTTAGTCTTCCCAAGATAGTGCATACATCAACTTGGAGAGCTAGAAACCCTGGTACTACATTGGCCATAGAAACCCCAACATATTTAGAAAACATATAAAGGTTATAACAAAGCCTATGAAATCTAAAATCTAAACTTTAATAGTCCAAAGGATCCCACCAAAGTTCAAGATTGCAGCAAGTTCCAATACACCAAAATTCAGCACAAGGGAGTGAATATGTTGAAGGTCAAGTGTGTTTACATTGGAATTTCATGTCAATTGCATTGGAAAATATGAATGACAATGTGAGACACTTGATAAAATAAAATCCTTACTAAGTGGTCTCATACATTGTCAAAAATGATCCCAAAAGCTAACATTCTTGCCTCAAAACCCTAGGCGCTGAGGTAGAGATCTAGAAGCCCTTAAAGCCTATCAAAAATTCTTGAAAACTATTCAGACTTGGTGTTTACATTGGTGATCATGTCAATTATGTTTTTTAACATGAATACCAATGTGATGACATTAATAAACTTCAATATTATCTTGCATAGCCTCAAAAACCACATATTTCCAATCAAAGCCCTAGACACTACACTAGGAGAATAGAGAAGTTAAAAACTTTGTTGAATGGCCTCCAAAATCATTCAAAATTAGTATTCATGTTTAAAATATAAGTAAAATATGTTGGAAAATGTGAATACAAATGTGAGAACACCCAAAAATGCAAAAGATGGTCAATATGATCCCTAAAACTCCAGATCTTCCTCCAAAACCCTAACCACTACACTAGGAGCCTAGGGAGATTAAAGCCATATCAAAATCTACTACAAAATGGTCAAATTTGATTCCATACAGGGAGTATTCGGTCACATAAGTTGTAACAACATACAAGAAAATGTATGGATCTAAAAAAGCCTCTAAGTGGATCAATATTCCTTCAAACAATGCAGATCTCCTTCTCCTTGTTCATTGTTGGCATGAGAATTCAACAAGATTTAAGATGTGATTAAAACTTTGACAAAACTTCCTAAAAAAGCTAAATAAATTGTAAATTGAGAAAGATACATTGGGCCAATGTATAGGCCCATGTTTAGATACCAAAAAGTCTTTACTTCACCCAAAACAACTCCAGAATGGCAAATTTCTTAACCAAACGCTGGGCATTGTAGTAGGTGGCTTCAGACTTGTAAAAATTGATCAAAATTCCATCCCTAATCTATAATACAACTTAAATACATTGAAAATAAATAAAATTATGTTGGAAAATGTGAGTACCAATGTAGGAAGCCTCTACCACCAAAAACAAGGTCAAAATAATCTCAAACACCATCATAGTGAGTCCCACATGTTGGAATCTTGACATAGAGTGGTTACAAGCTATGCTGGTGGATCATACAAGCAAAAAATCAACTCAAACTATCATTCACGTTGGGATAATGGATCATATACATTAGGAAAAAAAGTGTTGGCTCTGTTAAATATTCTTGGCACAAAAAACCTCTTTTCTAGTAGTTTATTGCTAGTTTTCATAAGGTTTGTTATTTTCACAAGCCTTTTTCTTGTTTTATTAATTTTTGTTAGCTTTTTTATTATTTTAAAATTTATTTTCTCTTGATTTTTTATTATTTTGAAACTTTACAACTTGTTTTCTATAGCTTTTTACTCATTTTTACAATCTACAACCTATTTTCCTTAGCTTTTTACCAATTTTGACAATTAGCAACTAGTTTTCTTTAGGTTTTCACCTAATTTGGTAGTTTATAACTTATTTTTATTGGATTTTTCTATATCAATTATAAAAAATCAAAATAAAAAGTATATTATTATTTATACTATATTCAACTTGATGTAACCTTAGTTGACCAAGTTTGACCAAGTCAACATCATTTGATATCATTTGGTATCATTCAATGATATTTTTCACCTTCTCTAGCACTATTCAACCCTTTTTGGCCATCCTTAATGTTTTTTCTACCTCATTTTAGCATCATTTGATGTCATTTTTCATAGGTTTGACTTCATTTGATCATGTTAGAAACCATTCAACATCATTTCACACTATCTTGACATCATTTTTCATCATTTAGCATCATTTCTTCATTGTTACAACTTCATTTAATGTCATCTAAATATTATTTTGAACCATTTTGACGCCCATCAAGTATCATTTTTTATTATTTTAATATCATTTGGCCTTCTTTTGATACATTTTGATCACATTTGACCTTGTTTCACCTTCATTTGATGTAACTAAATATCCTTTGATATTATTTTCTACCATTTATGACATTACTTGGTCTCATTACACCTCGTTTTACTTTTATTGGATATTATCATGCCCCATGGTATTCTACTACTATGTCATTTTACATTATTTTAGCATTGTTTAGAAAATCATATCATGCAGTTACCACTTGATGTATTTATGTTGACATGAAAGATTAACCATAAAGCCTAAGTCTATCCTTCTTGTAATGTTGTTTGACCAAATGACCTTGAACACTTAAGCCTTCAACCTAGAAGCCTTTGACCATGTAAAGGCTATGGAATCATAACCATTGTGAGCACTCCTTGGCATGGTTCAATAGATATAGAATCAAGTGTGGAGAGGAATCATTGGTGATAAACTTGTGATGGGGTTTTGTATTCTTTGTTGATGCCTCTCGAGTCAACCCTCCAAACATCAACAAATAGGGGCCAATGAAACACTGTAAAGAAAATTTACAATTTGCATAAAGGTAGACACAATTGCTTATTTTACATTAAAAATCCTACCCTGTAGCCTTATTCTCGTAAAATTTTGGACATTTCTTCATGTGTAAGATGGAATTTAAGGCACACAATGCTGAAAAGTTTATTTAAGTTAATGTGTGGAGCCTAGAATGTAAATATGTTTCCAAAATTTGATAGAAAAACCTAAATACATTGAAAAAATTGGTAGCAAAAGGCTAAAAATATTAGTGGCATATACATTGGAATTTGAGCCATGAAAATAGCCTAAATATGCCATTAGATTTGGCAAGAAAAGTCAAATATGTTGGTGGTTCACATGCTGCACTTTTTGGGTGGTGAGAGTACCAAATACATTGGTATTTCATGCTTAAGAAGATAGAAAACATTGATGCCTCATACATGGTAGATGTTGGGTACCAACAGCTTTCAAAAAGGTGTAGAATTTTTCAGCAATCATGGCAGAATCAACTAGCAAGAAATCAAGATGTTCATAGTATATTTAAATCAAATTTTATATCATTTTGAAAACTTTTAGATCATTTTTGCAATTCACCGAACTTGAGACTTTCAAGAGTAAGGAAATCTAAGAGTCCATAGCCATCTTCAAGAACATATCACTAGAAGTATCAAGAACTAGGTGTAGATAAAACAAGTGAACTAGGCATGTTTTGAAGGATTGTAAGACACAAACTACCCATCCATACATCAAAATTTTATTGCTATTTTGAAAAGAATAGTAAAACATCTACAATTTTTTATTTTGTACTCTCTAAACTTGTATTTTTTCACAAATTAATATATATTTTATAGTGTTTTGGCATATGTTCTTGCTTATTGTTTACAACTTTATTTTAGTGTTGGCTTTACTTGTTATGCATCTTATCATCCATTTTCACTATGTTTTCAATCTAGTAACAGATTTCTAAGTCCTCAAGTGATTCTGCAAAAACCATTTGACATTTGAGGAATTTTCTTTCATCCCTTTGGCATATTTCACTACGTTTTCAATCTAGTAACAGATTTCTAAGTCCTCTAGTATCCATTGTTATGGTCCTTCATTTTTTGCTATCAGTCCTTCATCCCTTTGGCATATTTCACTACGTTTTCAATCTAGTAACAAATTTCTAAGTCCTCTAGTATCCATTGTTATGGTCCTTCATTTTTTGCTATTAGTCCTTCATTCCTTTGGCATATTTCACAAGATTCTACAAATTAGTGTGCATCACTAAATATGGTAGACCAAAAGTAACATGAAATCATCAATTTTAGTGTAGTTTATCATGCTAAATAGTGACCACCACATGGTCCTTCATGTGCACCTTATAGAACTCTTTGTTGATTCTATTCTAGAACACACCATTGTGTTAATCCATTAGTACATATCTTATAAAGATTCCATTTAATTTCCATGTATCATTTTACTCTATGGGAAAATTGTACTTTTTTATTTTATCCCATTCATCAAGAAGTTCTTTTGTTGTTAGATATGTCATGTAATCAATAATCCATGACTTTACTACTGAATCTACCACCATTGTTATCTTTGTGAATAAATTTTCATTAGAAAATTGGTCTGATAATGGTTTTTCATTTTCATGAGAATCCCATCTTAATCTTGATATGTGATCATGTACACAATTTTTAGTCCCTTTCATAATGATCATTGTGATATCAAATTCTTAAAAGATGATGAGCCATCTTATCATTCTTAGATTTACCATTGGTTTGCTCATTAAAAATCTAATGGCACTATGATCTGTATGAACATAGATAGGATACTTGAGCACATAATGTCTAAACTTTTCAAGTGCATATACCATAGGCATAAGCTTCTTTTTTTTAGTGTTATAGTTGAGTTATGCTTTGGTAATTATTTGACTAGTGTAGTGTATGTAATGTGGTCATTTTTTATTATCAAGGTGAGTCAATACTACTCCCAATACATAGTTTGAACAATTAGTCATAATGTAGAAACACTTAGACTAATCTAGAGCTCTAAATTTTGGTATATTGATTACTTTCTATTTTAGGCTCTCAAATTCTTTCTCACATTGTTCTAACCACTGGAATGATGTATTTTTCTTTGTCATTTCAAGAAGCAACTTTGCAATCTTTGAAAAATTTTGAATGAATCTTCTATAGTACCCCATATGACCAAGAAATGGTCTAATATCCTTAACTATTTGTGGTATTTGAGTGATGTTCTTGATGACTCTAATCTTATCTTGATCTACCTTGATTCCTTTGTAAGATACCTTGTATCATAAAACTATGACATCTTGGACCATTAAGTGGTTATTCTGCCAATGGAGCTTCAAATTTATTTGAACACATCTTTGTAAAACTTGCTCTAAGTAGTTCATGACTTGTTTGAAATCAAGCTTGTATATAGAAAAATCATCCATGAATACTTCAACTCCATTACCAATATATTTTTGGAAGATATTAAGAACAAGTCTTTGGAAGATGACACGAGAATTACACATGCTAAATGACATTTTTTTGTATGTGAATGTTCCCCATGGAGTAGTGAATATCATTTTATCTTGATCCTCTAGTGTAATACGAATCTAATTGTATCTACTGTATCCATCCATGAAGCTATAGTGTTGATGTCTCATGATGGTATTTATGACTTGGTTGAGAAAGGAAAATTGTCCTTGAATGTCACCATTCATTAATTGAAAATTTATACAAATCCTCCACTTGTCACCCTTCTTTGGAACAATGACTAATGGACTAACCCATTCATTATTTGTGATAGGATAGATGAACCTTGCATTCAATAGCTTTTCTAACTCTTATTTGATAACTTCCTTAAGCTTTGGGCTCAATATTTGTTAAGGTTGATGGCATCGTTTAATAGATGGATTAGTGTGATTGATGTTAACAGATGCATAGATCAATGCCAATGATGCCATCATAAGACCATGGAAATGTAGTTGGCCATTTGTTCATCCCTTTCCATAATTTTCTTTTCTATTCTTTGTTAAGAATGGAAATTATGATTATTGGTTTTTTGTTAATACAAAAAGCATATTTAAGTGTATCTAGTAGGCTCTTAGTTCTAGTGGTTATGGCTCATATCTTTCAAGTATCTTTAACTTTTTTCATTCAATGTCTTCCTCCTACTGTGACTTAGTGTTGGGTTGTTGTCTTCATATTTTTTTCTAGTTTATCTTTATTTTAAGTGTAGCCACTTATAAGTTTGTTAATTAGTTCCATACATATGTTAAATTCTGATTCTTTTTCATTAATTATCTACTAGGTACCTTCTTATCTAATGGTTGCTACATATAGATACCATTATACACATGTCTTCAACACATTTTTTGCATGCTGTGATGACATCTTGTCTTGTTTTCTAGAATTTTTGCACACATTTGCACCCATTATTGGTATATGTGGTACATGGAACTCTATGCTTCTAAATGATTCTAGCTTCATTTTCCTTGGAAATTTCCAAGGATAAATCTCTAACCTTCAACATAGCATCCATGGTGCTAAGCCATGCTCTTTGAATGATAGGAAATTTACCTTTTTTCTTTTCCATGTGGATAACTAGAAAATGAATGGTGTAGCGACTAAAAACATTGGTGGCTGGAACACCGAGAGATTACTAGGCATACAGCCTAACATTTTCAATGTTCCCTGAATGGTCTGACGGATGCTAGGTGCGCTGAATGGTTTGGTCGATCAGACAGGGACTTAAGCGATGTACAATAACCTTTCATAAACATTGGTTTTAAGTTTGTTATATGTACGTTGAGTGATAAGTGATGAACGTAAATCGATTGAAAATAATGCAAAGCATAAAAAATAACAAAACAAAAATGAAACAAATTTAGGCAAGGAAGTGCACCGCCCCAAGATCAGGGATTTGATCTTTGCTGAAATGAAGGAGGTGTACAACAGATGGTAGTGGGAACAAGCACAACTTGCAACAAAGCAGTATGGCCACAGTTTCTCAAATTGCTGTCAATAGCTTACTAATAGGGACCCTCTGCTTGCCAGTCTCCTTGCCAAAGCTGATCACTAGAGAGCTGAACTACCAAGATCTGAACCAAAAAAGCCAACCATCAAAGAAGTAATTGCCAAAAGCTAACAATGCTAAAAGCTGATTGAATGCTCCAAGCCAACAATGTCAAAAGCCAACCTTGCTAGAATTCTTCCAAAAGCCAACCCCTTGAACATTTTTTACCAAGGTATTTATAGAGTTAGATGTGGGAGAGAAACCTGGTTTGAGTGCCACATGTGCTAGGTCTCACAAAGTGCGGACGTGACTATGCCGTGTTGTTGTTCAATGTTGAAAACTGCTATGTTGTGACCATACCATTCATGCTATATGTGCTAAAGTTTAGTGAGCTACTATATTTGTTGCAAAGAAAACTGCCAATCAATAAATGCAAAGTGGAGCCAATGCTCTAAGACTCTGTCTTCCCTACTCTTGCGAGTAGGGTCAAGCATAGGAACAACTTTGGGGATGGTTAGGGGATGCAAAACATGACAAACTTACTGAATTTTCTTGTTGGAGAGGTGACAGGATGAGAATAACCATTTTTAACCAGTTCTGTAGCTAACCAAAGATGTCTTGAGGCTACTACGCGAGTGTTATGCTATTTACGCTCTCCAACATATGTAGCGTAAATACCCACCTACTACACTATGCTACGCTACATAGCATAGTGTACCATAGCGACTGGTTTTAAACGAAATCTTGCCTATAAGCTAAAAATACCTATCTGAGGCCTAGCTAGGCAAGTGACTGCAACCCTATCTTTCATGATGAAAGGTCTTGGGACCTGTTGAGTTCATCTTTGAGACACTTTGGTGTTTTTCATCCTTGCTACACTATGTAACATAGTGTAGTGTAGCAGCCAATATGACATGCATCCTTACTTGTTTTTGCAATGCTTTGTTAAGAAACTATGCTTGGAGTTTGAGGGTGAAGTTGGGCAGCCAGTCTTGGAGGTCGAAATATGGCCAAGTGCAATCTTCTTGCTGAAACCACTTGGCAGAGGGCCTTCATGTGTTCTTTCCTTGCTACGCTATGCTACTCTATGTAGTGTAGTGCAATGTAACACCTAGCTTGGCTTGGATTCTAACTTAATCTTGCAAACGTTTTGTTGTGGGACGTCAATCATGTCCTAGCGTGTCAATGGAGCAAACCTATTCATCAGATGAAATGTGGGAAAATATGCCTACTCTATTAGAGCCATCTAAGTGGGAGCATTGTAAGAGTATATCTCTACTACACTGCACAACGTAGCATAGTGTAGCACTTTGAGTGAAGAGGACCTCTGATGAAATTTGCTAGATTTTTGCTATGTCACTTTGCTTGTGCATCAAGGATGAAGTGGGGTAGTGTCTCTACGGGGTTGAGTTGTTGTCAATGTGCATCTTTGGTACCTGTTCAATCTTCTCGAGGCCTGCTACATTGTGCAGCGTAGCGTAGCATAGTAGGTGTCTTTAGTTAGAAAAATTGCTGAACTACTTAGCTCATCTTGAATACTTTCAGTAGCTCCTAACGTCCTCTCTGGGTAGATCGTTAGCTAGGTCGAGTACTAAGATGGGAAAATTGGAGATTTCAATAGGCCTGTCGTCCAGGGTGATAGAAAACTTTCTAGACTTTTCAATCTACTTTCAGTGCCTACATTCTTTGGATGGTGCATCATGACACTGCACTTGTGGAAATCCTTGCCCAAATTTCAAGACTCTGTTGAAGCATCAAGGTTCTAAAATTTTATGGTGTTTCAATGGCCCCTCTTTGTTGATGTCTAGAGGATTTGTTTGAGAGATATTAACAAATAATACAAAACACCATCGAAAAAAAGATGCTAACATTGCTCTCCAGTGGTCATTCAGATGTTGCATTACACTATGCTTGGGAGTACTGGGCTAGTTATATAAGGAAGGGGGTAATATATGGATTTGGGGAAATACATTCGGGGAAGAAAAAGATGTAACATAGTGTGATCCCTCGTCGGAGTGCTTGTGAGGGAGTCAGTGTGCATGGACATCTTTCTTTTGTTGGCTTTTGACCTCTCATTGGAGTGCTTAGAGATGGTCATTTTGAAACAGCTGCGATGGCATTTGTTTTGGGCACTATCCCTCCCTTTTTTTAGGCTTTTTTTTCTCTTTTGTATTTTTTTTCTTTTCTTTTATTTTTCAACCACATTCACTTGGAAACAACCTTGTTGTTACAAGGAAGGTATTTTCTCCCCAAGATGAGTTGTGTTACATCCCTATGGGGCTTTGACCTGCCTATGGATGCTTGCCATGAGGCGAGTTGTGCTACGCTCATTATGGACTTGGTAGTTGGGCATGTGGAAGGGCCTTATATGCATCGAGAAAGCTTGTAAAGGAGATATTAAAAGCTACAAGCATAGGGAATGAGGTCTAGTGGGTTGAGAGAGGGGAGTAGGGTGTGCACTCCCAAGTAGCCAAGCTAGTCGAAGTGATCACTTCGGAACAATGTAGTGTCTTGGCTTCCATGGCAAGACATATCTCTGAATGATGTTGTCTTGGCCTATATCCTACAAACACAATAGAGAGTAAACCAAAAGAAAAAACCATAAGGTGTAGTGAGGGCAAAGTCCTGCTTGCTTTAGATATCATTGGAGAAGTGAGTATTGTTGCTGAGGTGTGCAATGTCCAAAGTAGGAAGGCCAACAGGGGTTCTGGCAGTGGTAAGCTAGAAAAGTTGGCACTGAAGAGGCTAGGAGTGGTGGTGACACTAGTGCTCAAGATTCCTCATCCAAGGAAAACATCATGTAGTTCAGCTGTAAGGTGAGAAGCCTAACAACTGAACTTCTTTTGGGCTTGGATGGTGGCAAGGGCTGGAGGGTAACAACTTTGTGGCTGGGCTACAATAGTGTTGGAACTCCAGCAATAGGTTCTGATAGAAAGAGCTACTACTAGGATGAGTGATGATGGTAGTGGTAGCTCATGAAAATCAGCAAGATGTCAAATGATATCTCTGAAAGATCAGCAAGATGTCAAGGGCAGTGATGCTGCATGTGTCCCAGAGGGTGTTTCCTTAGCATCATGAACTACATTCTAGAACTACAGCATCCCACCCCATGTTGTCCAAAAACCTAAAATTGTATAGGCTTGCTTGTTTGTAGGGTTGTGAATCTGAGCTAGGTGTTGCACTGTGAACCCAATTTAGGGTCTTGGTAGACCATCAGATGTGCTAGTTTAAGGTCACAGTAGACCGTGAAGTGCTAGTTTAAGGTCCTAGCAAATCACTATGCTAGTTTAACATCATAGCGAATGGTGGATGGCTAGTTTTAGGTCATAGCAGACCATGCTATGGGTGCGAGTTTTATGTCATAGACCAAGGACATGCTGTGATAGTTTATAATCATAGCGAATGTATTTTGCTAGTTTTACGTCATAGCAGATGATTGTCTTACCTTGCTCTGTACCTGATGTAGTCCTTTGCATTAGATGTAGTATGGCTTAAGATACAAGTGGTTGAAAGGATTTGTGAACTCATTTCCATCCATATTAGCCAGTTCGAAAGCCCCATTCTCATAGGCTTTCGTGACGATGAAAGGACCTTCCCAATTGGCTAAGAATTTTTTTACATGCTCATGAACGACTTTGAGAACTAGGTCTCCCTTCTTGATTGGCTGTTGATGCAAATTATAGTGGTGCTTTTTTCGTTGCTTGTCCTGGTACCATTCAATGCAATCAACTATTCAGGCATGCTCCTCCTCCATGAAGTTAAGATCAATGATTATTGACTCATTGTTTTGAGCCTCATTTATAATGTTTGAGAGGATAATCCAGAGTGATGGAACCTGCAATTCAAGAGGTAACACTACTTTAGATCCATAAACGAGACTGTAAGGAGTCTTACTTGTAGCCGTTCTACACATCATGCGATAAGCCCATAACACATAGAGGATTTGCTCATGCCATCACCTTTTGCTACTACTAAGCATATTTTTTAGCAAGTTAATGATGGCCTTGTTTGTTGCTTCTGCTTGACCATTTTCCTATGGGTAATATGGTGATGAAAAGGATTGCTTGATGCCAAGATTATTGCAAAAGGTTTTGGTTTCCGCACTACTAAATTGTGTCCCATTGTCTATCACAATAGTTATGGGAAGACCAAACCTTGTTACTATGTTATCCAAGATGAAGTGGTAAACCTGCTGAGAGGTAGTCTTTATCAGGGGAATAGCCTCCACCCACTTTGTAAAGTATTCAGTTGTAGTGATTATGAAGCTATGTCCTATGGAAGACTTAGGTGTGATGGGCCCTATGATGTCTAGTCCCCATTGTTGGAATGGCCATGTAATCTGTGTAGGATGTAACTCAGTAGGTGATACGTGTATGAGATTTGCATGGNCAAGTTAGAATATCCCATCAAAGAAGCATTTGCATAAAGTGTTATCTCCTATGAGGACATATTGCCGAGATTGCTTTTGGATTGCATCCTTTTGAGCAAATGTCAAGCCATGTGGGGGTTCACTATGTTGAAGGTAAGCCTTAATGTTGGTGTACCACTCTTGGATGTTTGTCACACTGATAAATGCAATGTTTACCATTTAAATAATAGGATCTATGCACTTTATTATCAAAGTAGGCAAAGTGACAAACAAGTGTGATGGCACATTCAATGCTAACGTGGCTAATGCATCAGCTACAATGTTTTCATTGTGAGGTACATGTCAAATGTCCAATTTTTCAAACTATTTTAGAAAAATTTTAGCTAGATTGCAATAAGGTTGCAAGGGTGAAGCCTTGCAAGCATAGACTTCAATGACTTGGTTGACAACTAATTGCGAATCACCCCAAACTGCCAAATGTTGAATCTTTAGCTCTTGGGTTGCTAAGAGGTCCTTGAGGAGTCCTTCATACTTAGCTATGTTGGTCATACAAAGGAACGTAAAGCAATGAGCAAAGGAACAAATTTTCCCAAAGGGAAACATGATAACTATGGTGATGCTTCCACCTCGTGTAGTTGAAGCACCATCAAAATGTAAGCATGCTTCAAAATCAGATGGTACAAATTTCAAGCTATTGATGTGTTCATCTGGGAATTCAGGTTTTATTATTGCTTGATCGTCAATGGGTGAAGTTGTAAGATGTGTGGCTATTGCTTTTGATGATTGGACTAGATAATGTAAATCGAATTCCACCGCTATTGCTTTCCATTGGGCTATCCTACTACTCTCGTACAAGTTTGTTGTAATAGCCCGAATTATGTTGCTTTTGCATATAATTTTGACCTTACTACAAAATAGGTAATGTCTCCACTTTTTTAATGCAAACACTAGGGAAAGATAATATTTTTCTACCTTGTTGTATTTCGCCTCATAAGTTATTACTTCATGGCTTAGGTAGTAAACTAGGATTTCAGACCCATAATCTCTTTTTTGACAAAGCAACGTAGTAATAGATATGTTTGAAGTGGAAAGGTAGATATAGAAAAGCTTATCTCTATGGTGGGTAAACATTTGGGAGATGCAAAAGATATTTCTTTAGGTTATCAAAGGCTTGTTGACATTGATCAATCCACTTGAAGTTGACCCCTTTTTTAAGTAAGTGTTGCATGGAGTGTAGCTTGTCTATCAACTTTGAGATAAACCTTCTGATAAACTCTACCCTACCTTGGAACCTACATAACTCTTTGAGGTTTGTAGGCAGTGCTAAGTTGATGATGGCCCTCACTTTATCGGGGTCCACTTGTATGCTTGTTTTCGATACTACGAATCCTGGCATGCATCTAGTTTTAACTCCAAAAACATATTTCTTAGGGTTGAGGTGCATGTCATGCCTCTGAAAATGTTGGAGGACTACATTGAGATCATTGGGATGATTTATAGCTTTCTTAGACTTGACTACTATGTCATCCACATAATCATTTAATCTTTCCAAAAGGTAGTCGCTAAAAATATAAGTCATCACACATTGGTAGGTTGCTCTGGCATTCTTGAGTCCAAAAGGCATCATTTTATAACAAAACATTCCCCAAGGGGTCATGAAAGTGATTGAAAACTAATGGTCTAGGTTTATATGGATCTGGTTATAACTTAAAAATCCATCCATGAAGGATAGCAAGGCATGACCATTCATAGTGTCTATAAGTTGATCAATGCTTCAAGTCTTGAAAGTCAATACAAATTTGTATACATCCTATTTTCTTAGAAACTACAATGATCTTTGATACCCATTCTGAGTAATCGACCACCCGGATGAAACTAGCTTGATAAAGCTTGGTGATCTCATTGTCTATAGCTAGTGTTATTTCTAGTTTGATCTTACTAGATTTTTACTTGACTTCCTTGACACACAAGTCTAGGATGATGTTGTGTTGTATGAGCTATGGGTCGAGGCTTGGCATGTTGCCATATGACCATGTGAACACTTTAATATTATCATGGAGAGCCTTGGAAATATTTTAGTATATTTGTGGATGCAATAAAGAGCTAACCTTCAAGGTCTTTGCTTCACCCCTAGTGGTAGTTATGGGGATTTCAGTGAGAGGGTCCTCAGTCACATCCCTAGCCTCTAACTCTAAGGCTCAGACTAAATGTTCGGGGTAATCTAGGGATATTTCTAGGGATGCTACGATGTTGTGAGAGGATAAGTCAAAGTCTACTAATTCTTGGTTCAAGCATATTTTGGACTTACTATAGGGACTTGTTAGGGTCAAAGGTGAAGAAAACTCATCATGCATAGCCATTTTTTGAGTGGACCTATCACAACAAGCAAATAAACCAAGTTAAGTGATATTTGTTTGAAGTAACATGTAATGTAAATTAATGATGCAACATAAGGTAATTGCTAGTTTAAGGTCTTAGTGGACCGCAATAGCGTAATGGTTTAATTTGAAACGTAAAATGAATACCAAAATTCGCTAGTTTAAGGTCATGGTAGACTATCAATAGGTCTAAAATGCAAAATGAAATGAATGATAAGATTGCTAGTTTAAGGTCATGGAGGACCATCATATGGACTTCACTATAGGTTAAGATTACTATTTTAAGGTCTTTGCAAACTATTACTGGGCTGTATCCTAGGTTGACGTTTCTAGTTTAAGGTCTTTGTGAAGCGTGGTGGGTGGGAGAGGCTAAGGTTCCTAATTTAAGATCTTTGCGGACCGAGTATCATATAATATTGTGTAAACTAGGGTTTCTAGTTTAAGGTCTTAGCAGATCGTTATTGGGCTTGAAATTTGGTGGGCCCACTACGTTGCCGATGAGCATTATGTTGCAGCTACAGTG
Organism: Gnetum montanum; assembly: GCA_015680685.1. NCBI lineage: Eukaryota > Viridiplantae > Streptophyta > Gnetopsida > Gnetales > Gnetaceae > Gnetum > Gnetum montanum. Next base: position 294,580 of record MNCI01009716.1, read on the forward strand.
GGACTTTGATATAGTAGCATTATGCTACGGGGGTGTACCGCATTACTTGGGATATGAAAATAACAAATTTTTTACCATGTTGGCTATAAATAGGGGATTACCCCCTAGTAAATTTGTCATTTTCATTGTTAGAGCCCGGAGCCCATACTCAGAGCATAGCATGGTTGAATAGAGAGGGTGAGCGAACAAGGGTAGCGTACAGTTGGTACAACCAATTCATGAACAAAGCAACGGTGTGCAGGGGTGAACATAAGCATAGGGGACTTGCCAAGGTGGATGAGGTAAAGGAGACCGTAGGGTGTCTATCCAAGGCGCATGTTGAAGTTCGACAAGAGACTCTGTCGGCTTGATAAGTCGCTACATTGCCCTTGTTTCCATTATGTAACACATTTTAGGTGGAATCTAGTGTTAGATTTTCATTGTTTTCATTGTCACTTTTGCAACCATTGAAACTATTTTTTTTCTGCCTTATCTATTACACTGTATTTGTTGCTACCTGGCTGAAATGCCTGTATGGTTGCTACACTATGGCTGCATGCGGTACTGCTATGAATGCCATTGTTAAAAATGGAGACTACATTATCACAGAGGTTTAATCGATTCTGGGTGGTGTGGCACATGTTCAGCATAGTGTGCTGTTCTTAGAGGGGTTTTTTTATTTGCATAGTTTCTATGACAGCATGACACACGCTTGGCATGGCATAGAATGGGCTATTTTATGCAACAGGGTAGGATTGGGGCAATGAGGGCACTGTGACTTGCTTTTCACCTATGCTGTTAAGGTTGTAATGTTTCTTTTTTGTTGTTACGCTACATAGCTATGTTGTTAGGCCTTTGGGCCATTATGTTGGTCATCTATTATGTTGCTACACTATCAAACTCTTGCTATGTTGCAATTCCTATTACAGTAGTGTATTCATTACATTGTTACATGTCTGCTTGTGCCTATTCAGTTGTTGCATTCATCTTGTTATGTTGCAGGTAGCACAGTTGTCACCCTTAGGCAGAAGTGTAACTATTACATTGCATGTCTATTATGTTGTGCTATGTACTGCACAACTATTACTATGGGGTGCACTTGTTGTTGTTACGCTGCACAAGGCTTAACTGCTACACTATGCTACATGTGACACTTTGTTACACTGGTTGTAATGTTTAACTTTGTCTTATGGCAGGGACTCACTGATTTATGCTAAAGGAGAATTTATGAGTAAGGGAGAATTTGTGAGCAAAGGATTACACTGTGTTTCATGTAATTAGAGGGTTATGCTATGCTATATGCAAACAGAAGGTTATGCTATGCTTCAGTAGTGATCATCACTTGAACACAGTTCTAATGTTTGATACTTTGCCTTGTAGGGTCATGTTGAAGCTTGTTTTAATTGTCCTTGAACTTGTAGGAGTCTTATGCTGCCTCAGTGAACCTATGGCCAACGTCCCTCCTCCCCATGCACGTGTGGGAAAGAAGGCAGTCTGGTTTCGAGAGGGAGCATGGGACTTCCTATAGTTTCTCCTCCACCATTTTAGTGTGATCATGTGGTCACACCTATCGACCGAGACAACCGCTGTACTTGCAGAGATGTTGTTTCCTGGGGCAAACCAAGGCATTATGAAGTTTTTGGCTGATGGATCAATTAAGGGCAAAGGGGTAGAAAGTTCCAACCAGTGCTCAACAGGCTTGAGGTTCTTAAGCTGGATCTGGGACATGCCTGAGTACAAATGCTATCATTTATACAACACACTATTCATTGCCCGTCACATGAGCACTTGCTTTCAGAACCCACCTGGGACCATTTACTATGCCGATGGGTAAGTCCTATGAAGGTATTTTAACATATTGTATGATTTTCATTATGTTAGATAGAGGTTCTTACATTATTCTTGTATGTTGCCAGGTTTTACATTGACAAAGACGGTCTTCATGGTAATACAGATGCATTGGTGGTGGCCTAGACAGCTTTGCAAGAGTTTACTTCCATCGGGAACGTGCGTGCTAGTGTCATAGAACAACTTGGATTTGAATTCAAAACCTATCCAACTAGGTATTCCAAATTCTATGGTAAGTGTAAGGAAGTTGGCTTCTTGGATAGCAAATGGGCATTGTGCTGACCGATTATCATCGAAGACGTTCTAGTGGAACTCCAACCATTTCCTATGCCATTCAAACCTAGTATGTTAGACAATGGATTTATTCTTGTGTGTTTAAGTGATGATGTGCTTTCATTTTTTTTTTGCTAACACCATTTTTTTGTTAACTGTTGTAGTAGCCAAGGAATCCCAAGAGGTCACTATGGTTGCCTCTAGGCATAACGATACCAACCTTTTCTTTAAGTATGGAGAGGTGGAGGAGACACAGCGTTGGCTCTGCCATGGGGCATTAGCCACCATTGTTCATAATATTCAAGAGGTGGGGCTCATGGACTTATTTTTGGCTATAAACCCAAATTTCCCAACTGCAGAAATGCTTTCCCTAGTCAATTCCTTCACTTAGAAGGCTACCCACTTTTGCACACATGTTCATAATGTGCGGGTGGTGTTTGAAATTAATGAGAAACTATTTGCAGACCTTTTTGATGTCCCTTTTGATGGTATCCTTGTAGGAGAAAAATATAATAAAGATGGAAACCATCAAGGGGACATTGAGGAATGGCTAGGGATAGCTAAGGACCGAAAGGGGATTTACATCCACAAGGTCAAGCTGGCGATGGCTGAAACGATTTATCCCATCTTCTGTGCCTGTGCTTTCCCTAAGCTACTCTCCCAAGGGAAAATCCTTAGAGTGGATCAGGCTTGGATAATGAGGGAGTTCATGGAAGAGAGAACACATTACAACTGGGCCTAGTACCTTTTTAAAGGCTTGTGTGCTGAAATGGTCAAGCTTCATGAGAAGCTTGAATCTCGTTTCAATGTGCATTACACCTTCTTTGTAGCTCGCCTTTGATTCTTTGCAAAATTTCTAGTAGTCTTTGAGAATGGCACTTGGGTACTACAAGATCGTAACCAGATACCAAAGCCATGGATTTGCCAGGTTTTCCGCACCACTCGATCCCAAGACCCTCTTGAAGCTATCAAGGAATCACTTTCAATAATGATGAGGAATTGGGAGGCACATCCCTTTCATGGTCAGGACACCATGGGAGAGGTGACCCCCATCAACACAGTCAATGTGTTAAGGGGGGAACGCTTCATTGTAGAGACTGTAAGGAGAAAGCTACAATGTAAGAAGTCTCATCCTATCGAAAAGACTTCTTGCACAAATGAGGAGAGGGGGAAGAAGCTAGGGATCAAAGATTGCAGGGTGCAACCCCCAGTTGGTAAGTATGCTAAACTTGTTTTTGTTAGTATAGCACTTGTTACACTATGCTATGCTATACAACATCATGTAGTGTAGTGCTTATTTCAAGTTGGAATGGCTTGCTATCTATGATTATGCTTTATCAGCAGACAAAGAAGAGGAAGAGGAAGAAATTTTGGCCCCTGAAGTAGGAGCACCTACTAAAGAGGAGGAGGAAGAGGCCCCAGCTATAGAAGAAGAGGCCCTTACCGATGACCCCTTTGCAAAGTGTGCTTCAGTGACTGAAGGGAAGATGAGTGTCGAGGATGCCACCACACTTTTGGGCTAGCTAGAAAGAGAGGGGCTACAATTGGATGTTGGTACGTTTGATAGATTTCTTGATAGTTTCTCAATGGGCAATCCCCCCTATCACCCCTAAGGGTTTGTTGGGTAGGAGCTTTGCATTGTCATGTCATTTTTCATTAGCTATGTTGTTATCCTGTCTACCATGGCTAACATGTTTTATTGTGCAATAGACACCACTATTACTGCTCCTAATCCTTCTTCCTCAATCCTTGTTTGACCTTGGACCAAGAACCTCGACAAGTTTACCTTCATGGAGGGGGTGGTCAATGATATGATCGATCACTTGAAGTAGATCGATCCTGAGATCGGTACGCTACAATTGCTACACTAGGCATTTCTAGTTGTTAGCTTTTTTATTTTATTTTTTTGTCACTGTGAGTAACATTCTTCCATACATGGCAACCTTCCATCTCAAGTGGGACCCTTGGTAGGCCATCGAAGTCAACACTGTGCCTAAATTTCCATCAGAGGTGACTGAGGTACCTCACCACATTTACGATGAAGTGAGTAAATGTGCGTTGTACCAACACACTCCTTATGGGAGTGTAGGCATGTGAATGAAGACTTCTAGAAGAGGGTACAGAAACTCGAGAAAGAGAAGACTAACTTTACCATGGAGGTGGAGGATCTTTGATCCATAAATGAGTTTTTGTTGGCCCATGACACTTGTGATAACAATTGGCATATGGCTATGATTGACTATGCCAGATACTGGATAGTCGTATGAAACAATAATGAGGCCAATCGTGAAATTATTGAATAGTGCATGCAAATGGACCTCCTAGCATAGAAGAACCAAGACTAGAAAGACTACAGTGCAAAGGTTTACGAATGGGGATAGGCATAGAAGAACCATAAACATATGTATAAGATGGAAGGTGGCACCTATCGTAAACAATACTGAGATGCCACTATTGAAGCGTGTACCCTTAGGCTATTTCTTGATGTCATTGGTGCTTTTGGTGCTTATGAGAGGTTCATGCAATAGGTGATGGTAAGTGAGTCTTTTGAAAGGGAGGTGACTCTACTTGCCGGGGAGACTACCACTACCACCTTTTTCCTAGGACCACCTAGATGGACAGTTGTGGAAAAGGGTAAGGTTGTAGTAAGCATTGATCTAGGAGAGGGAAGTTGGGGCAACCTCACTAAGGAGGAGATCTTGCAATGTCTCATGGCCAGCATGGATCGAATGCCCCCCAAAATGGACATGGGGCCATCTCAGGTTAGTCACCTTTTATTATGTTATGGTTTATTTTGTAAAAAAACCTTTATTGTAGTTTGAATCACTAATTTTATTTTCTTCTTTATACAGAATCCAAATGAAGATGCGGGACCTCGTGGGACAGGAGAAGATGATGGAAACAAAGACTCATAGTGTGGCGATTGAGAATTTTATTTCTTACTTTGAATTTGATTGATTTGTAGACATTATTGATTAACATTGAGCGAAAAATGAATGTGAAATAATCTATTTCATTTCGGTTAATGTGTTTCAGTTATTTTTTTTATTATTGCTTTGGGGTAGTAAAGTTGCCAGTTTTAGGCCTTGGTGGGCTGCGGTGAGTAGTTTAAGGCCATTCTAGGTCGTGGCTAGTTTTAGGACATTTTAGGCCATCACTAGTTTTAGGCAATTTCGAGTCGTATTTAAGGTCATAATATAGAAAATTGCCATTTTTAGGCCTTAGCAGACCATTTAGTGATGCAAAAAATGGACATAATGTAAATAATGTAAATAATAAGAAGGACGCTAGCGTAAGTAATGAATATGAAGCAAACTATGTAAATAGGACGCTAGTGTAAACAATGAATTCGAAGAAAACTATGTAAATAGTGACCATGACGTTGATGCAAGTAGTAATCATGATGTGAGTAGTGGACTAATTATGCTAATGTAAACAACAATCATTCCCGTAGTTGCTTCCTAAGCCATTGTGGGCTTGGCGATGCGTATGGCCAAGAGGTTTTGTTATGATACTCCTCGATGTCATCGTCTACCACTTGAGAAGGTAGCTCAACCCATGTTGCTTCTTTATTTGGTCTAGTTTTGACTTGTTCAGGTGTTTCAGTTTGAACGAGGGTTTGGTTTTTAGAGATTTCAATCTTTGAACCTTGCTCCATTCCTACATTGTTTATGGCTCGAGGAGTCACTTCATCACCATGAATTACCACTTCCCCTCCTACATAGGGTAAGTGGATTTCCTAGTGTATTGGTGAGGAAACGGCCCTCAACTAGGCCAACCATGACCTCCCTAGGATTAGGTTGAACCCAGGCATCTCCTCTACCACTATAAACACCATGCTTGTAAGGAACTAGTCCCCTGCGACAAAGTTGATATGTATAGTTACTTTTACTAGCACACATGCCCCGTTAAATGATTTTAAGTGGGAAGTCATCATGGGCTTGATTTGATCACCCAAGCCCAATTTTTCCACTATGGGAAAGGGGATGACATTAGTAGCAGCCCCATCATCAACATGTACCCTTCAGATCTTGTACTGACCAACCCAAATTGTGATGAACATAGGTGTCATCATCACTTGACCCTTTTCAAGGCCATCCTTAATGGACTCATCGTGGAATGTTAACTTGGCTAGCCATGGTTCCTCAGCCATAGAGGGAAGCATGATAGCATGGATTTCTTTCTCCTCTACTGGCATGATTTCATCAACTGGTATGGATGTTAACATGCAAACCATGGCTTCTCGGTTTGTAGTGGATGTCATCAACAAGTCATACAGGCTCAAAGTTATGTTTTTTTTTGTTTTAGAGCCTATTTAACTTGGGTGAGGGTGTTGAAAAGATCCTACTCACCATCTTGTTTGTTACCCTTTTCCTCTTCCATTCATCCTAGGAGACGAATCTTCCGAGGAGGGGCAGCTTCGGGTTGAGGATTGTGCCTTCTTGGATGGGACAGTGGCAATTGCTTCTGTGTGGCATTATTGGTTGTTGATGATGAGGGGGTCATGGGCTTCAAGGACAAGGGGGTAGGCTTTGGGGGACCTAAGGTAGTACATTCCCTAGCCATCTTGTCTACCAAATGGTCTTCCCATTTTTTTGAATGAGGAGGTTGCGATGCTGCTTTCATTGCTTGGCTTTGCACGGTAGAGGTGCTTGTTTATTTTGGCACCTTAATAACAAATGGTGCCTATGGTGCTAGTGTGGATGATGCAGTTCTGAGCATAAAGGGTGTAGGGGTAGATGTCTGTGGAGGGACCTTGAGGACAAATGGTTGTGGCTACATTGTTTTTGTCATCGTAGGAATCGCGACATTTCGATGAGGGACACACACCACGAATTGTTGTTGTGGTGGTTCTGGGTTGCGATCAATGCCAATGACATTAATTGTGTACCCTGTGCTGTTGGCGTTTAGGGGGTCCTTGTAAATGTGCATTGATTGGTTTTCAGGGTGAATAGTACTTTCATCCAAGACCAGCTTGCCCTAATCGATCATGCATTGGATATTGTCTTTCAATGCTAGACAGTAGTTCATATCGTGACCACACAGTTGGTGATAGTCACAAAAACATTCGAGCCTAAAGTTCTTAGGAATTGACAACTCATTTGGCATGGCCAAGGAGGGGTTCCTAAGAAGTTCGCAATACTGTTGATGTTGTTTGATTACTTCCTCTAACATCCATTTGTTCTGTATATACCCAGCTCTCAATAGTTGCTTTAGAAGTTCTGAAGGCTTAATAGGTAATGGGGTGTATTTGGAGCAATCCTTGCCCTCAAAGTTGGTTTTAGGATGGGTTGACATCTTGGGTGTTGATGTTGAGGATTAACCAATGTTACTTAAGCTAGATGTGGCATTAGTGGGCACCGTGGTCACCTTTTTGTTGTTGCTATTGTTACGTTTGGCCTTGTTAGCCATAGCAACCACTGTGGTTGTTCCAGCCTTACCATTTTCTTTAACTTTCTTAAGGTGTGCATTTTTCTACATGACATAAGCTGGGTCTTTGCTAGCCTCGACTACATCTTGGATGCTCTTGGTCTGAGCGAAAGCTTGACTGAGGGAGAACGGGGCTAAGTAGTAAACTTTTGACTTGATAAAATCATTTACTACCCTCTTTAAAATGTCCAATAGGTGGGCCTCAGCGATAAGCTTGCATATTTCATTCAAGGTGGTGCTCCACTACTATATGAATCTTTGCATAGACTCAAGTGGGTCTTGCTTGATGCTTATTAGCTGGTCCAACATGACTTCCAGTTTCAAGTTATACTTGAAACGGGTCACGAACTAACTTAGTAGCTCCTCCAAAGTTGAGATGGAGGCACATGGGAGTGCATGGTACCAATCTAAATCTTTGCCCATCAAAGACATGGAAAAGACACGGATGATAGTGTGTGGCCATTGCTACAATAATAGAGATTCAGACCTAAATGTTACCAAATGTGCATTTGGATCACCCTCCCCATTGTATTTCGTAAATTGGGGGAGCTGCACCCTAGGGGGTAATATAAGCATTGGAACGACTAGGCTAATGGGATCATCATGGTAAAAGTCCATGACCTATACTGTGTCAAAATCGATGGATTTGAGGTATTTGATTTTCTTAGTGAGGGTCTGGATAAGTTGAAAAGCTTGATGCAGACTTGATGACATTGCAGATGGTTGCGGGGCTACTTGAGCAGCTGTCATATGCGTCGATGGGGGTTGCGGTGTAGGGGCAGTAGCCTAGCCCATGGGGGATGCTGTTGGTGCTGCTCCTATGAATGGTGGTGCTTGGGCCATCCACCACCCAGTGGGTGGTGCCGTTGATGGGATGGATATTTATGGGGCTGTGGGGTTGGTAGGTTGCCTGATTAGTCGGGCAACCCACAACCCTGCACTAGGTTGTACTATGTGTGAAAGCTAGTATGCTTGGGGTTGCACATAGTATGATACTTAAGAGGGTTGTTCCATAGGTAAGGACGGAGTTGGCACCCACCATGTAGTTGAGACTAGGTTAGCCACTGGTGGTGGGATAGGTATAAACAAAGGACCATAGGTGAAGCTCGCATGTGACTGAGATGTGGGCAAAGTGTGGACGTATGGTAGCGTAGTCATGACTGACATTGGGTATGTTGTTGGGGCAGATTGAGAAGGGAGAGTGACTGGGAATGAAGTTGAAGGGCCCCCTTGCTGGTATGTAGAAGGTACGAGATGACTATACCTGGCTAACAAAGGTGTAGATTTTGATAGGGTCGTGGTAATCATGAAGGGGGTAGAAGCAAAGAGTGGATTAGACCTAAATACAATGGTTGGTAGGATGACTATAGTGTAGGTTTGACCACCAACTTCGAAGTGGGAGTCCAAGTCTTCCTATCCATCTTGGAACACTTCATTGTAGTGAGACTCTATGTCCTATTCCCTAGACCTATTGACTCGCATCAACTGGTCTAGGACCCATTGATATTGTTCAGTTAATGGGATGATGATGTTAGGGGTAGGGATGAACTCCCTCCCATTTTGATGGAGGAACTCAAAGTTATGTTTGTCTTCGGGTTCTTAATAGTCCAGGGTTAGATTCGCTTGGACTTTTATGTAGAGGAAGTCATATCTCTTTGCATCTTATGCCAAGCACTCTGGTGACAAGTGTCGCAATCTAAGGAATTGACGCAGTGCCAGCACTAGGCTAAGTGGCCGCTCAGGACCTGTCATGTTTTGAATTGAGTAGGGAACTTCGAGGTTTGAGGTGGTGGCAACAGTGGTTGCAGGAATCATTTTTCTTCATAAGGTGAAGACTGTAAAAGAGAGAAAAATGCAACTGGATGCACTAGCAAGATGCTTGTTACACTAAGTAGGAGTTCAATGCTGGGCGGTTTGCTAGGTCACACGAGGTGCAAGTAGCATGGGGCAGTAAATAGGGTGAACATTGTAAACTGAGTAATTAGTTGGAGGCTTTAATCCTATTGGGTCCCAAAGGAATTGTCATTGCGACCAGTCTACACCACACGGTGTGCAAATAACCACCAGGGTGTGATGTCTATGCTAGTAGATGATGGTGTATAGATAGCATGCATGATTACCAGTGATACAAAAAAAGGGCACAGAAGGGCCTTCCTTCTAGCACCAAAAAACTGTAGTGACTAAAAACATCGATGGATGGAACACTGAGAGGTTATTGGGCATACAGCCTAACCCCGAATCCGTGCGAGGTTTGTGCTGAATGAAGATGGATGTGGGGTGCCCTGAATGGTCTGGTTGATCAGACAGGGACTTAACTGGTGTATAATAACCTTTCGTAAACATTGGTTTTAAGGCTCTTATATGTACATTAAGCAATAAGCGATGAATGTAAATCGATTGAAAATAATGCAAAACATAAAAAATAATAAAACAAAAATGAAACAAGTTTAGATAAGGAAGTGCACCACCTCAAGATTGAGGATCTGATCTTTGCTAAAATGAAGGAGTTATACAAAAAAATGGTAGTGGGAACAAGCATAGCTTACAATGAAGCAGTATGGCCACAGTTCCTCAAACTACTGTCAATAGCTTGCTAATAGGAACCCTCTGCTTGCCAATCTCCTTGCCAAAGCTGATCACTAGAGAGTTGAAATGCCAAGATCTCAACCAAAAAAGCCAACCACTAGAGAAGTAATTGACAAAAGCTAATGATGCTAAAAGATGATTGAATGCTCCAAGCCAAAACAATGCCAAAAGCCAACCCTGCTAGAATGCTCCCAAAAGCCAACCCCTTGAACATTGTTCGCTAGGGTATTTATAGAGTTAGATGTGGGAGAGAAACATGGTTTGAGTGCCATGTGTCCTGGGTCTCACAAATTGCAGACATGAATATGTTGTGCTATTGTGCAATGTTGAAAACTGCTATGCTGTGACCATACTATTCATGCTATATGTGCTAAAGTTCATGCTAGGTCGAGTACCAAGCAGGGTAGGTTGGAGAGTTCAACAGGCCTGTTAGCCAGGGTGATAGAAAACTTGCCAGATTGTATAGTCTACTTTTAGTGCCTACATTGTCTGGATGGTGCATCGTGACACTGCACTTGTGGAAATCCTTGCTCAAATTTCAAGACTTTGCTAAGGCATCAAGGTCCTAAAATTTTATGGTGTTTCAAATGGAATAGAAACAATCAATTATGGTAGTTATTACATTTTTCACTTATCCAAGTGGAATAGTTATTGATTGGTCAACTAGCTCTAGTTGGATGTGTTTTTTTTCTTTAGTGGAGATAGATTCTAGGCTTTGTACATATCTTGAGGGATCAGGTTAAGTCTTGGCTAATAATCTAAGAGAGCCTTACATGGTTTGTGTTTTGATCTTTGGAGATAGACTAAAGGACTTCCTATATTTTGTCTTTTCTTAGGTAAGACTCCTTTCTTGATCTAATGTATGATTGTCTATGTAAGCATGACAATGGTCAAGTCCTATTCTACTGATATTGAAAGCATAGTGTTCTTTTGAAGACTTTATGTAGATGGAGCAGGGTTAGATGAAGTTCCCATTCTTCAAACATTTTTTGGACTTGTCCTAAAAAATGGAACATTTTCTAGATCTTGGTTCACATATCATAATATCATCTTATTTGATGACTACACTAGTACCACTCTTTTTTTGTGGTTTTATTTGTAGTTCTCCTTGCATGATCGGTAGTGGCACTATTGGTAATGGATTAGGAGCTTGATACAAGAGACTTGGTGCTAGTTAAGACATGTAAGGATGAGAATCCATACATGATTGTAATGGATTTGTGGTATTCAATTGGGTAGAAGGAAGAGGAAGTATGGACAAAAGTATTTCTAGGAGAGATAGAATGTTGTACATAGTATCCTTAGAGATTTGGTTGTCTATATGAATATTGTTGCCTTGGTGATGACATTACTCATAATTATGGTTATTGTCATTACTACTAGTATTATTCCTGTAGTTGAGAGTAAGCCTTGTTTGGATAGTACGATTGTTGGTAAGCCTATCTAAAATTACCCTATGGATAAGGTAATCACCATAGCATTTTTTTCTTACCAAATTTTTGATTGAGTACATATGCCCTAGACTCTTCTAAGTGGGCCATGACAAGACAATGTCCCTTAGGATGTTTGTATTGGTATACTTTGCAACCTTCATCATCTTCTGAGCTAAGTCCATTACTTCCTCTACTATAGCAAATTTCCCTTTATTCTTATAGTTGGCATGCCCATTATTATTTTTCGTCTTTCTATCCTTATATTTGTTAAAGGCTTGTTCAATTTTTTCTTTCACTATCTTAAGTTTTTTAGTAAATTTCTTATTTACAGAATACCACATTTTCTCTAGCTTTGTTGTGATATCATTTACTAATTTTTGAATAGATAGAGTGTGGATCAAGAATTTATAAGGGAGGTTGAATAAGTTCCCTAGTTAAAAATAATTGCAACTACCAAAATTAAACACAATTTTTATGTGGTTCCCCAACTTGGATAGTCTAGACTCAAAGGGTAAATTCCCTACATACCTCCAAACTTTGTTACTTCAAAAATGTAGTTTGAAGGACACCACAACCTTTACAAGATTAGAGCTTTTCTTCATAGTGTTTTGTTTCTATGAAACCACTCAACCTCACAAGGTTCCAACAAGATCAAAATGTGGTTTGAAGTATCCCACAATGTTTACAAATATGATCTCCACATCATAGTGTTTTTTTTGTTGAAAAATAACTCGACCCCATAAGATCCCAAGAAGCTCAATAAAGATGCCTTCTTACAAGAAGCACATCAACCTCCCAAGGCTACAAAGAAAGGAAAAGATCAAGGAAAAAGTATAACTAGATTTATAGAGTTCTTGCAATGAAGCTCAAGAAAACTAATACATATTAATGATAATATAATGAAGAACAAACAAAAAATCTCTTTGAGTAGCCTTGAATAGATTTTTCAATGAATAATACTTGGACATTTCCCAGGAATTCCACTTATTTTTATACCCTTTGAGTTTCCAAAAACTCAGAATTCATGCAACAACTATCAAACAACTAGTTTAGATATCTATTTCAAGGATTAGATGTTCATCTATGACTAGCTTCAATGTAGGAGAGACATCTACTTAAAAGTGTAGAAATCTACCTATAGAGATCTATTCTTAGAGTTATATGTGTATTGTTTTGTGAGACTTATACTCTACTCTACTCTACAAAATTTTATCTAAAGAATTATTTTGTCATTTTAACATCTCAATAATCCTCAAAACATCTTTGTTTGGCTCATAGACTCTAGTTCCATCCACATTCTTATCTTGTTCACTTAGTCTTCCTTTCAACATCTCATTATGAATCTTGTTCTAATTCAACTCTTGCTGAGTAAAAATCTTCGATCTCCAATTGAAGTCCTTGCTCATTATACTCTTTCATGGTCTTGCATGACTATAGTTTCATAAATACACATATACATTCTGCATTTTCTCAAAGGTTTTGACATACCAAAAGGTCAACAACATTTTTATTTTTGGTGATGTCCAAAACTTAAGAAAATGGGCTAGTATATCTTAAAGAAATATATGTGAATGTTAAATGATACAACTATAAAAATAGATATAGCAAAGTATAATCTATCAACAAGATATAACCATGCTTGAGACTACCACAAATAAATACTCTCCTCCTTTTTTGATAGCACCCAAAAAGAGGCAAGAAAAATGTTAAGACCCAACCAAAAATCCTCAATAAATTTCCACCATATCTACACTATAGGAAAATACAAACATTTAGCCAAGGAAGAAAACATGATGGATATTAGATAAAGAGCACACATCCTTTAGCATTGATCCCATAGGATTGATGATGAAACACCAAATTCCATTAAAAATATAAACAAGGTTAAGAGTAATCAGGTACATTGAGCTCAAGCCTATTAATAGATATACCCATGAGTATTAAAATCTAAGGAATAAACACCAAAATTTGAGCATTAATATTTATCTAACCTACCTCTTGAGCCAATTATTCTATAAGTGACAATATATATCATGATTTTAAATAAATTAACTTTACTTCATCTTTTGAGGAGCTTAGATTTTAAAATTGATCATAGCAATTCATGTTGATGAAAAGCCAAAAATATGTATACAAACTATTAACGATAAAAATCAAGACACACCATATAGTCTCTATCTATGAAAAAGCTCATTAGACCTTTCTCATCACATTCTCCATATTTGGAAGATATGACAGCAATTTTAATCTAAGGAGAGTAAATATGCATACAACCAACTTGTGAAAAATAGATTAAATTTCATAAAGAAGGTCAAAGATAAGACAACTAGTCATGCTCAATAACTCAAAAGGTCATACAAGTCAAATACTCATCAAAATATCCATAGAATAATTTAAGGTAGTTATGTGAATCCCAAGGTAGGTTGAAATATCTTATCAATTAATTTTCAAGATTATCTTAGATGCTTTGCCAAAAAGAATGATGAATACCTTTCCTAGTTCCAATTTAACAGTGTGAGTTCTTGAGATTTCTAAGGTGAATCCTTCTTAGCTCATATTTGCAATAATGGCTGTAGGTACTTAGAATGATACATTTGTAGCATATAAGAGGTTAGGCATGAAATTTTAATATCATAAAATAGTTCTTAAAAAGAAAATTGATATAACCATGCAGAGTTCAAGAGCTTGCATCAATGAAGACCATTTTGGGTAGAGATTTTAAAGATTTGATCAAAATTTATTTTCTCTTTTACCTTTAAAAATTTACCAAATGTATGTATGAATATACTCTTCGTTACTTGTCTTTCTAGTAAAGTGTGTTGGAGATAGGAAGCAATTTTAATATCATGTCCTAGAGATTCTCCAAAGATTCCCCCTACACTAATGCTTCCCCTACATATATGTCTCATTGGTAATTTACATATGTTGTAAGCCATCCATTTTTTGATCGTACATTCATGAGTCACTTGCCTTAAGAAATTGAATAAATTTGTAAAGCCACATTAAGTGTTGACTTTTTAGGTCTCCCATTAATAGCAACTTTACTAGACGATCATAAGATATGAGAGAAAAAAAAAGATTCTCTATTTAATGAAAGCCTTAAAAAATATCCATAAAAGATATAGAGATAGATTCAATAAAAGTATTTTGGCACAAAATAGCATAATACTTGCATGTAGCATAAATATCCAAAAATGTTTCAAGATGATGTATCCTTACCAAACCATTCCTTGAGACATTTTTCATGAATATATATATATATATATATATATGTATATTAACATATGTTGTAGCTCAACATCTGTGATGATTAACAAATATTTTCTTTAGTGGCTAAAATATCTAAAGAATTTCTTGTCTACTAATATTTATAAACAAAACTAATCTATACTAAGTTTAGCAAGTAAGGGAATAAATACCTACACTACTTACCTTACTTTCTTTCTAATATGAGCATGATTAATGGAGTTTGAGATGAGGTCCTCCATCATAGAGTACCCCCTTATCGTGCAACTTACGTCTTCTTGTATTGGTACTTCTGAATGTAAACTGAAACTCATGTGAGATTTCTTCTTTGGCAGCTCATAATTTTTTATAGTTATCAATTATGATTCCTTCATTTTATTAGAGATTATTCCATCTTCTTTGTCATTAGTTTTCCAATTTTTTATGCCCTACAAGACACGCTTACTAGACTTTTCTTGAGAAGATCAAGTAGTCACATTATTTTGCTATATATATGGATAATAATAATCTTGTCCATGTTCACATTTTTTACAACAAAAATATAAGGTATCTATAATTTGAATGGGATTATCAAACCTAATCTTGTTTCCTCCTTTAGATACAACTAAACTTGCACAAGCATTCTCTTGAGAGGTTTCCTTTAGATTTTCATTTTTTTGCTAATTTTGAGACTCCTCATTTTTACTAATCCTTTCCTCTTATGTATCCCTACACTTCAGCTCATCCAAATGGGCTAGTAATTGAACCTTAGCTTTTACATCTAAGAGTTCCCTTTTTAACTTTGAGCATAATGTACAATCTTAAGAGATTTTTCTATGCATATTTTTCTTTGCCACTTTAAGTAGATAATGAAGAACAATGATCTCCTCATGTAATTCACTATACCTTTCATTGCTTTTACCTTTAGATTCATTAGAGACTTCTATAAAATTTTCATTTGTGAGGGTCATGCATATGAGATGTCTGCAATGTCATCTACCTCTTCATCACTTTGTTCTCCATTATCCCAGTTGGTGTAGAAATTTTTCTTATTAGAGTTAGCTTCATTTTTGTCTTTTCGTTACAGCCTACTAGTACTAGGACATTTAGAGGTCACTTGGCCTCTTGCACCACACATCCAAAATTCTCTAGAAAATGCATCAAAATTTGAATTTTTACAATTCTTACCTTTCTATCTACCTTTGGTGCTAGATTGATTAGGGCCTAGTTCATTGAAGCTTATTCCTTTCCTTACAAGAATTCTTTGAACTATTCTTAATAGAAGAGCTAGTTCATCTTCACTATTTGTGTCTTTTTCAACCAAGTCCTTCTTCTTTGACATAGATTTAAGGATGATGGGATTTTCTTTTATTTCTCCTTCACTCATGAGATTTATCTCATAAGTAATTAGAGTGCTTTAAGGATTTCAAATTTCAACACCAAAAAGTCTCTGATTTCTTTCATGATGATGACTTTCAATCTAAACTCAAGCCATAAATTTCTAATCATTTTTATGATAACATCACTTTCTAGAAATCCTTGTCTATCCCTCTAATTTCTATGACAAGATTATTTTCCCTAGATAATTAGTCTTTAATCTTTTTGCCTTCTTTCATTTCAAGCTTATCATATTCGCTTTGCAATACTAAAAGTACTGATTGCTTGATAATAGACGTACCCTCATAAGTTTCCTCTAAATATTTCCATATTTCCTTAGTGGTTTTGCACCCAACTACTCTATTGAACTTAGATTTATTCAATGCACAATATAGACAATTCTTAGCTTTTGAGTCAAACATGAACTTATCTTTTTCTTCGAAAGTTCATTTGCTTTGTGGCTTGAGTGCTCTTATGATGCTATCGATGGATGGTGTGTAGCCTTCAAGAATTGACTTTCATACTTCAAATTCCATGGATTCGAAGAATCCTTACATCCTTATCTTTCAATATGCAAAGTCAAACCCATTGAACATCAATGTCTTAGTATAGGACATTTCCTCCATTATTCACTCTTGAAACATGAAGCATGAAGTTAAGAGTACTAAGCTCTAATACTACTTATGGATTGAGAACTTAGAATGGAGGTTGAATAAGTTCCCTAATTAAAATCATTGTAACCATAAAAATTAAACATAATTTTTACATGGTTCCCTAACTTGGATAGTCCACACTTAGAGGGTATATTCCATGCATACCTCCAAACTTTTTTTCTTTAAAAATGTGATTTGAAGGGCACCATAACCTTTACAAGATTTAAGCTCTATTCTAGAGTGTTTCCTTGTTGTGAAACCACTCAACCTCATGAGGTTGCAGTAAACTCAAAATGTGGTTTAAAGGATCCCATAGCTTTTACAAACATGAGCTTCATACCAAAGTATTTTGTAGTTGTAAAGCCACTCAACCTCACAAGCTTTTGACAAGCTCAATGAAGATGTCTTCTTAAAAGAAGCGCATTCACCCTGTAGCACTACAAAGAAAGGAAAAGATCAAGAAGAAAGTGTAACTAGAATTATAGAGTCCTTGCAATGAAGCTCAAGACAACCAATACATATAAATGAGAATACAATAAAGGATAAACAAAAAATCTCTTTGAAAAATCTAGAATAGATTTATCAATGAATAGTACTTACACAATTCTCAAGAATTCCACATAGTGTTATACCCTTTGAGTTTTTAAAAATTCCTTAGAATTCATGTAATGGCTATTACATGGATAGTTTAGACATCTTCTTTGAGGATGATATGTCTATCTATGACTAGCTTCAATGCAATAGAGACATCTATTTGAAAGTGTAAACATCTATAGTGAGACGTCTACCTATAGATGTCTATTCTTAAAGTTAGACATCTATTGTTTTTGTGAGATGTTTACTCTGCTCTTCACACTTTGATCTAAAGTATTATTTCATCATTTTGGCATCTTGATAGTCCTCAAAACATATTCATTTGGCTTGTAGACTCCATTTCCATCCACATTCTTATCTTGTCCACTTAGTCTTCATTTCAACATCTCATTATGAATGTCGTTCTAATTTAGCTCTTGTTTTGAAATCTTGGATCTCCATTTGAAATCCTTCCTTATTATAATCTTTCATGGTCCTACAAGAATACAATCACACACACACACACACACGTTCTTCATTTTCTTTAAGGTTTTGACATACGAAAAGGTCAACATAGACTCTTCCATTGGATTGCATCTTCTAAGGTTTCTTCTTCTTATGTTTCACATATCCTTACATTATTTTCCTAATAGCTAGATCTCTATTATATTCATCAACTAATTCTCTTTTTTGTAACTCACCTTTTTCTTTCACCACTTGGTTTATTAACCATTGGATTCAATGAGTTGTTATCTTAGATAGTCTACCCTAGGCATATAGTCAAATGGTTTCTCTTATTTTCTTCCTTAGCCCATCAATGATATGTTGTAGTTGTTCTCTTTGAAAAAATCAATCACTGGAACATCTATGTAATAATGAGTAATACCTGCCCATTGCTACATCAATGGATTCATGTGTCCATTATCTCCATCCTTGGATTTTTTTTCTTAAATTTAACACTCTAGAGTAAGTTTGATACTTATCATTAGAAAGTTCTAGCATGTTACTTCATCTTCAGATTGATTCTGGCTTGAAGGATTTGTACTAGCTCTCTTCTTCGTTGATGAGCATTCTATGAAACAACTTTAGCTTCTATCATTTATTCTCTATATTCTATAATGTACATGCATTGTGGAAGGCTTGGAGATGATGTCATGGATTTGCATTATATCCACCTCTAAATTTTGAAATACTGTTCATGTCAAGTTGTTTAATGTGACTGTCCCTTAAATGCCTAGTAGGAATGTATACTGCTTTTTTGATATTGATCATGGCATGAGTGGCTAATAGGTATTCTTAATAGTCTTTGGATTCGTAAGCTCTATTATAGTGGTGACCCCTCCAATGCTCATGATGCTCTCTTCTTTCATGCTTGATTATTTCTCCTTTTTCTTCATGATCATCATCATCTTCTTCATAATGTCTTCTTCTATTTTCATGTCTCTCATAATATCTTATTATTTCCCCATCTTGATCTTGTAGTCTTCATTCCCTCTTATCAAAATCTATTGATGAATGTGAGGAAGAAGATGGAAGGGTTGCAGAATGGTGTCGACTAGTTCTCCTTTTGTAACCTCTTGATTCACCTCTTCTAGATTCATTTGAGGTCTTAGGCCCTAAATTCACTCTAAGTATGAAGTTCTTCTTATTTCTTCTTGGGGTTTCTACAAGAGCTAAATGTAGCTTTATTTTCACAAGATCTTTAATACAAATTACTAGTGTGAGATCCATGATTTTGATAGAATTTTTAAGCTTGAAATGGAGCATCTTCCTTTACTTCTAGGACAATAGTATATGATGCATTTTTGCATTTATCTTATTCATATCTTACCTTCATAATGACATCCATTATTGCTTGAGCCTCTTTTGGCTAATATGGCATAGTCATTTTTTTAGTGACTTAATAACCTTCTTGTACATGACCAATATTTGACCTCATGAGGACTACATGGAGCATTGATGATACTAAACGTTCAAGTGGTAAGAAAATGTTACCCTGCAATTCTCTCCATCTAAGTTATTTATCATAGTATAAAATGAATGTAAAAGTAGGATAATAAGGGTTAGTGAGAGCATATGAAAATCTTATTTACATTGGTGCACTCCAATCTTCTTCATTGTAATATTTGTCATGGCTTTTATTAATATTAAAAGTAGGTGGATATTTCACTTTATTTGTAGAAGCAATTTGAGTTTATTTGATGCTTAAGTATGTATATATTTTAAGAAATTATTCTAAGTATGAAAGATATACTTGGTGATACTTAATACAAAGAACCTTGTAAGATCAACTAACTATCAAACATTCACACATTCCAAGTAATGGTACCAATGATAAACAGTTGGTTATTCCAACACTCAACCATACAAGTTACAAGTTTTCATACATAATTAAATCATAATATATGGATGAACAATGTAATTATATTAGTGAGTTAATGTTAAGTTCATGATCATTATCTTCCCACTTAGAGTTAGTGAGGTGTAAATCATATGGTTTAATTCTTAGTAAGGTACATAGTAAATTGATATTGTTTGGCATTAAGTATCCTAAGTATGAACATAATGAGAATGATTATAAATTCTAATTCTAAGTAAAATGGAATTGTAAATCTATTCTATTCTATAGCGATAAGTATCCATTCTTGGTTTTCCATACATGTCTTGGGCTAAAGTAATTGTTATTGGGATTACCAAGTAACTTCACTACTAAGTGAATCAAGCAAAGACACTATTGGGTTACCAAATAATTACACTTTATGCTCAAAACTAGTTGTACTTATTCTACCTTACTAATATATATTGAAATAATAAATGACTTAGTAAAAGTAAATGTAAACATTATAGAAAAGTAAATTTATGCTAAGTGATATGCTATAATGATGAAGAACAATCTTGATTTTTACTTTTGTTTATGAATTATGTAAAGGAATAATACATTTTAATAAAGATTTCATACAACTATAATTCACCACACTGTAGGCATTTACTTTGATTCTAACTTCAAGAAAAAAAAAACTGTAGGAATTTTGCTAAGTGTTTGGCAAAACATTTCTTTTCAACACAAATGTAGGTTGGTATTTATAGACATGACCATGTCTCACTACATCATATCCATGAGGTTGTATGTAGAGCTATGATATCATAGCTATGATATGGTAGATATGATATCATAGTTTGCATGATAAAATGCTTTATCATCTGTTGCTACTATTGCTACTTCTAACATCTGAAAGATATCCAACAATGCCTTCATCTTCTCTTCCATGCTCCTAGGGTTGTTGATAGTTCAAGTAACATCATCTAGGTTTTCTAATGTAGGCATATTCCAGGAGAAATAAAAAGTAGGAAATAGCTCCTTGGCATTGATGGACTAGGCTACAAATTATATGAATTTAATGTTGAATGCTTGCATAGTGTTTTGCAACTTTTGATGGTCTATTATTCTCTTCATTAGCTTCTCTACAACTGTTCATATATCTTCAAATTTATAAATGAGAATCCACTCCACATTAGCTACTTCAAACTTTTGCTTGGTTTCCTTGTGGAGGTTTAACTTTGCCTCATACAAGAAGTATGGGTTGATAACCCACTTTTCCAATTTTGATCTTGGTCATCTTGTAGTTAACACTGCAAGGTTTAATAAAAAAGGTTGGTTAGCTTTATGTATTCCATTATTTCTTCACTTGGAGCTCCATCATGTAGATTTTTGCATAATTATATGCATTTAGCCCATCAAAGATGGGTTGCCATGCATCACCATGTTGTTGGAGCTATTGAGGGATGTCATTCATTTTTGCCTTCATTAGTTAGATCTCTTTCTTGTTGACCTCTTTAAGTGTGCCAACAAGGTCCCTATAGTGATTCTTCATATTCTCATAATTAAGGGCCTTGTTCTTCTAGGTGATGATCTTAATGGTTGAATTTTAACAAATGGTACATACCTCCTTCATCTTCTATGATTAACCTTAAAACATTCTACTTCATCCAAGTGAGTTGTTCCTACTATTGCTTAAGGTATTCCTCCATTTGCTTCTTTTACTTCTCTATCTTAAAGAAGTGCTAGTTTTTCTTGATCAAATTGTATTATCACAATGCACCTAGATGAGATTATTATTAGTGGTATGCAACATTGCATCAGATAATGTTGCATCCTAGATGGCTTTTACTTTCTATTCCTTTATCTTTCTTTGTTGTTCTTGAAGCTTCTAAAAAGCTTCTTTTCATCTCAGGTTAGAATATGGCTACATTTGCTAAGAGGGCTTTGAGTTTAGCAACTTCAACTACCAATTATTGATTAATGATGGTATCCTTCTAAAGTTATGCTTCCTTGACTAGGAGCTTGCACCTGATTTCTAGCAATTCAAATTGGATGGCTAAAATGTCTTTTAAGATATTGAATATCTCTAGAATTGATTAACCAAATTTCATTGATTATTCTAGCGCTTGTGTTGCACTGCAATCATTTCCCTACTCTTAATTCCTACAAATAGTTGAATGTATACCATGGTAACAATGTCTAACATTGGTACCACAAATGTTATGGTAAGAATTATCATACTTAAATTCACAAAAATCCTACAAAAAATGAGCCAAACATTATGTGGACACTCAATAGTTTGAAGGTATACCTTAAATCAAAAGAAAACTTATAGATCATTAGAAAAACTAATAACCTAAGCCATGTTTTTGTCAAATACTTGTTGATCTAAACAATTTGATTGTATGAAATAAAAACTAGAGAAAAGTAATGTAGCATAAAGAAACAATGTGCATTAGCTATGTTATGAGGAGCTATGTTAGATGATTGAAAAGGAGCTATTTTACCCCAATTTCTCTTTGATGCATATGC
Source organism: Gnetum montanum (assembly GCA_015680685.1). Taxonomy (NCBI): domain Eukaryota; kingdom Viridiplantae; phylum Streptophyta; class Gnetopsida; order Gnetales; family Gnetaceae; genus Gnetum; species Gnetum montanum. The sequence continues at coordinate 316,809 of MNCI01009716.1, forward strand.
TTGACCAAGATCTTAATAAGAAAGAAAAAGCTACTATAGATGAAAGCTTAGAAAAACTAGAAAAGATGTATAAATCAAATCATTGTATGGATCTAGATCCAATCAACATCACCATGTGTCAAGAAGACAATGGAATGGAGGTATAATATGCTAGTAAGAAAAAGAAAAAGGGGATCAAAAGCTCTGAGATGGTTGAAAGTGCTCAAAATTTTTTATGCTTATAAGAGCAATTTCTGGAAGTAATCTTTATCAAAAAATATTTCTATTTCTTGAAAAATATAACTTCTTATTTATTAGGGGTATGCTCCTATTTATAGGCTAGAAATGCCTCGTATATTGTAAAGAAACAATACATTGGGATCCATGGAAACCTCTACAAGCTTCTTTATATAAAAAGTTGACATGCATAGCTATAGTAGATGTTAAAGTGTAGTTGACATAGAAAAGTGACACTAAACATCAAGCATTAAAGATTATGTTGAAATTACAAGTCAAGGTCAACATTAGAGACAATTAAGAGCATCAAATTGAAAGCCTAAAAGACAAGTAACCAAAAGTAACATTATGAGTAACATGAGATGTCAAATTTGAGATATTTTAAATATGATGACTAGAAACAATGTTGCTATTGATGTAAGACATTGAACTAAGGCCTTTTGAAAATACTTAAGATATTAAAGATGTTAATGTACCCAAAAAGTTGACTTATGTAAAAGAAACCAAAGTGGGTATAACAACAAGAAACCTTAGAGCTTCTTCTATTTGATTTGCAACCATCTTTCCTATTATCTCTTGGCCCTTATATGACATAGCTAAGATTGTAGCATTTTCCCATTCTTCTGGGATCACAAAGAAGGATATGAAAATGCTTGAATTGTTAGCAAGTTATTTAGATTATAGTAATGCTACAACTTTCCTTGTGGTAGGGTTGGCACAAATAGTGGCTTGCTGGAGATATTATGAGGAGAATATGTTGTGCATATCATCTAATAGCTAGCTAATGATTCTCATAACCTCATTTAAATGACTCATGGGCAGGTGATAGGTGGATGGCTCACCACTACCATATGCTTGTTGTTGTTGTTGCCTCCTAAGTCATCTTAGGCACTATTTAACTCCTATTGTTTCTCAAACTAGTGGTGGTAGTCATGATGCTTCTTCCTTTTAAAATTTATAACGTACCTTCTCCTTCATAATCACCTACTATTATGTAGTAGAAGCTTTGTTTTCTAATGGTGGTAGTGCTGATATCCCTTTTCTTTTGCATAGTTTTCTAATGATGCACAAGAAGGAAAGTGTCTTCCTATCTTTGAACCTCATTTTGATTTCAAGGAAGAATAATTAGGATAAGCTGATAGGGAGCTTTCCATATAGACTTGTACATGCCTAGGTAGAAAAGGATGTAATTTTTCTTAGTTGTACCATTGGGTTTAGGTGGTAGGCTGCAATCTTAAAGTAGATTCTTTTTGCTTACATCAAGATACCATACCTCTTGTGATCCATTCCATAGCACCATTGAGTTCATTCTTTCATTACCTTAGCATCCTTTTAAATTAAAATCTTTTCTAGCTTTGCTTCTACATTGGGAAATTCTAAGGCCTTCACTATGGTCTCCATTGATTATGAGATGGTAATGTACTTAATTTTAATAGAGGAATCTAGTTGGTGATTATTCCAAAAGAGATAAGCCTCACCAAGGTATCATTCCCTACTAATAGAAATGGAAGACTAAAGTAGGACACTTGTAACTATGTTTGGATCTTCTTAAGTAGAAATTCCAAAAATGGTCCAAAGTTTGGCTCTTAATGGACTGTGCTTTGAACTTTGTTATTGCATATCTTTTCCAAGCATGCCTATGTTAGTATGACTTCAATATTTGACATGGGCCTAGGCTCTTTACCTTGCCTAGATTATCCTATCTCTATGATGGAAATCTATCAAAAAAATCACACCTTAGGTTCTTTCTTTAGTAGTCTAATTGCATGTGTTGCTTTTGCTATCTACTCTACTTATTATTATTGTTGTTGCCATTCCTGCCTTTCCCTTGAATGTTTTTCCCTTGGCTGTAAAGGTTCACTTACTTAAGGACCTTACTTTGGAGACATCTACAATTACATGAATGATTTTTGATTAGCTTTAGTTACATTAACATAAGTATAAATGTTGCATCCCCATTTCCAAATGATGCTATTACCTAATGAAGATGGTGTCTCTTCATAATAAGTGTTATTTTCATCTTAACAAGACTTGAAAGGGTAGTTGTGATTAAGACTTGAAAGGGAATGTTGTAATAATGGATGTGTCTCTTAAGGTAACCTTTGGAGGTTTTACTAAGGCATTTATATCTAGGGTTAAAGGTTGTGCTAGCATGAAATGCCGAAGCTAGTACAGGAAATTCATGGAGTGGTAGAGCTGGTATAGGAAAGTCATAGGAATCTAGGTGAAGTGGGATAAGAAGTGGATAGGCCATCCCTTCTGGTTGGGTTATAGGCCTAACTGTGGTGGTAGTGCTAGATTTCCTCTAAGGGATAGATTTCACAAGGAAGAAAACCCCAAGAAATACTCTTAGAGCATAATAATAAAGCATCCTTTTCTTTCTCTTTCTACATTTTTCCTATTATTTACTTTATACATAATGTTGAATATCACTTATATTTCACATTTGGTATATTTCCTTTGTATTCATAATGTCTAATATATCGTATATTTGACATCTACCATGACATTCGGAGATGAGATGTCATAATAAATACCCTTTGATCATCTATTAATTAGCTTAATTTCAAAAGCTTATGATTTTAATGCTCTTAAGTAATTGTATTCATTGTAAGTTTGAAGTCCTATGATATTTAGGTATTTTTATCTTTAATACTTAATTAATTATTATTATTATTGCCTTAATTATGCTTCAAATATCTTTTCTATTTAACAATTATGATGTGTTAGAGATTATTGAAAATCTTGTGTTACGTGCTCCCACAATGCAAAGCTAAATTCTAGAAGCTCACAAAATCAAACACAAGTTAAATTGAATGAGTAGAGGGTAAGTTATTACTCTTAAAAGTCTCTAGGCTTAAAAAATGACAAGAATTAGACTAAGGGTCACATGCATATATACTATTTTTATACTACATTGATGGAGATGCATTGACATAGCTAACATGCAAAACTTTATTTTGAATTTCTACCTTACTTTTATGAACTCTAGAGTGATTTGGGGATTAAATAAGAATCAAAAAGAGGGTCTAAAAATGATGACAATGTTAATGAGGTCCTAGTGGAGATTTATGAACATCAAGAAACTTGAACATTGAGGATAGGAGTTTGAGACATTGATGGATTGCATGAGAAAATGGTTGAAGAATAAAGGATGCATTTAACTTGGAATTGCAACTTAATGATTTGGGCATGTATATGTGGTGTGTATTCTAAATGTTATATAAGTGAATCCTCCCTAAATCAAGCTCATGCCTTAATGCCCTTGTATAACCATTCTACAAGGTGTTCATAGGTAGGTTGGGAATTGAATATTGATCTAGTCTATATGCCATGCCCACATAATAATTTTCTTTGCAATCCTAAACTATACTACTCTAAAATATTAGTAAAGCAATTGCATGTAGTAGTAAGGTGAATAATAGAATAAGAAGTGACTATAGAAAAAAGGACATCAGATTCTTTAACATGTATGTAATAGGTTCATGTATTGATTATGATTAAAATAACCATTATATTTATCATTCCTAGTTCTACACTAAGTCCATACATTATCTAGTGACATCACATTACATCATCTCAAACTTACAACCATCGTACCACCACAAATATATTAAAATATTACAACTCAACAAAAGAGAACAAGGAAGAATTTTTGATTAATTAATTAATTATACATTAAGTATTTTTAGGAAATTTTTCCATCAGTTATAGGGGTATCTTCAAGCATAGGTAACATGTCTTTTTAGGGACATGGCAAGGAAACACTTATTTGAGAACATGCTTCCATTAAAAGTAAAACATGAGTAATGATATAAATACTTGAAGTTGTAAGATCCATAGAAGAAGTACAAGAAATCAAAAAATTCTCTTAATGCCATACTCTTTTTATTCCCTATTAGTACTTTCCCCTTTCTTCATTTGTCCCTTTTATTCTCTCTTAGTCCTTTTCCTTTTCTTTCTCCGTTATGGTGTAGTTTAGTTATGTACCTATAATGTTTATTCTTGCATAGTGAATGTACTATGGATGATTTTGTTCATCCAACTATATAATCACTACTTCCAAAGTGAAGTAGGATGCAACCATCATGATGTGGAATGGTTTGGACTAATCTAGTACTTGTATAACTAGAGTTTTTACAAGCTTCTACTTTAAGAGTTGAAATGCTTGCTCACATTTCTCAATCCATTCAAATGACACATTATATTTTGTTAATTCTACTAACAATTTGACAATCTTGAAGAAGTTCTTAATGAATATCCTATAGTAACTAGTGTGTTCAAGAAAGGATCTATCTTTAATAATCGGTGGTTTCCATGTGATTTTTTGGATTATCCTTTTTTCTCTAGGTTTACCTCAATGCATTTCTTTAAATTCAATACTTTAGAGAAATTCCTTACTTAACCATCAAATGGCTTTTCTACCAATTGAGCTAGAGGTTAGTTTTCGTACATCACTTAGAAACCTACCCAAGATGGTCTACTATTTGTTCAAAATCTATCTTATATGTGAAGAAGTCATCCATGAATACCTATATACCATTGCTAATTTGCTACTAAAATATGATAAAGACAAGACATTGAAATATAATGTTGACCTTTTGGTATGTCAAAGACTCAAGGAAAATAGAGAATATAGAATGTTTGTGGTGGATAATGATTTTGTAGGACATAAGCAAGAACTCCATAAAGAGATATGAGAACTCAAGGAAACAAGATCTATGTCAAGATATCAAAATGAAGACTACATGTGCAAGATGAGAGCATGGATGAAAATGAAGTCTACAAGTCAAATGAAGGTGTCCCAAGGATTGCTAAGAAGATAATTTGACAAGAGAAAGCCTCAAAGTTCAAAGTCTAAAAGTTTGGTAAATGTCTTTAAAAAATAATAGACATCCATGTTCAATGGTAGACATCTCACTATAGACATCCCACTATAGATGTCCTACTTGCCAAATAGATGTCTCTTCTACATTGGGGTCAATCTTAGTTATATGTATCAACTTCGAAGTAGATGTCTATGCTAGCCATTTGGTAGATGTTGAATGAATTCCAAGGAATTTTTAGAAACTTCAAGGCTATAAGATGATGACACAATCTTGGGAATTATGCAAGCATTGTTCAAAAAAGATCTATCATTATTTATTCTATGCGATCATATTCTTTCTTCTCATTGTAATATCATTTGCTTGATTGTAATTTGTACTAAGCTTCAAGTACAAGGATCTGTAAATTTAGTTACATTCTTTCCTTATTCTTTTCTTTCTTTCTTGTAGCCCTAAAATGTTGATGTGCTTCTTACAAGAAGACATCTCGATTGAGCTTGTTAGGATCCTACAAGATTCAGTGGTTTTGTGACATCAAAACACTTTGGAGTGAATCTCAATTTTGTAGAGGTTGTGGGATCCTTGAAACCACATTTTGAGCTTGTTGGGACCTTGTAGGGTTGGGTGGTTTTGTAGTGATGAAACACTCTAAAGTAGAGATCAGAGATTGTATGGGGTATGATGCTAAAAACCACATTTTTTTAAGAAACAAAGTATGGAGATGTGCACAAATTCTACACTTAAAGTGTGAACGTAACCAAGTTGGAGAACTAAGTAAAATTTGATGTGTTCTTATGGCTTGTGCAATTTTTATTGGGAAACTTATTCAACTCCCCTTCTAAGTTTTCAATCCACAGATAATAGGAACATTATAGATGTTAAAGGACATCTTTCTATATGGAAAGGTTCCCCATGGACCTATGAATGTTGTTTTGACCTAGTTCTTGAACACTATTTGAATTTGATTATAACTATTATAATCATCCAAAAAAATATAATAATTGTATCTTATGGTGGTGTTCAATACCTAATCTACAAATGACAATTTGATATTTGAAAGTACACATTTTCAATAGCATGAAATCAATGTAGAGCCTCAATTGCCCATATTTCTTTGGCACAATGATAAGTGGGCTCATCCACTCATTGTCTAACATAGGGTAGATAAATCCTACTTTCAAGAGCTTTTCCACCTCCTTCTTAATAAATGTTTTTTAGCTTATGATTTAATCATCTCTATGATTGTTTCTTGGGCTTGATGGTATAATCTATGTAGATTCTATGCTAGTATATGCATAGATCAATTCTTATAATTTCATCATATGTGTAGATTCTGGTTGTTCCTTTATGAGTTGGAAATTGATACTTACTAGTTTTCCATTATTAAGAAACATGTATTCTAAGAATTCTGGTAATTTTTTTAGTTCCAAGAGTTTTGGTTCAAAGATTTCCAAAATTTCCAACTCTTCCCAATATACTTCTACTTCCTTTTTAAATTCTACATCTAAGATTTGGTGTTTGATCTACTTCAATTCATCCATCCTATTGATGTAGGTATTTGTGAGGATTTATGTTGATTCTATGCATATTGTTTAATTAGAGCCAACATCTAATGACAACCACGAGGTATCCTCCTATTTTATGATTACTACATATAGATACCATTGGATGTTAACTAGTTCAATACACAACTTACGTGCTATGATTGTTCTTTCTTTAATAGTCCATATTCTCTACATGCAATTTCACCTCATGTTACTATATGCAATGCATGAAACTTACTTATTCTTGATCTTGCCAAATTTATTTTCCTTAGAAATTTCCATGGAAAGGTCTTTGATTCCTAGCTTTGCATTGATGATTCTTAGCTAAGCTCTTTTGATATTTATGAAAAATATTCTTGATAGTTAACAACATCGTTAACTAGGAAATTCACTAGATATGATGAATCATTGATAATGGTAACAATGTCCTTCATTAATTTGAAGGAAACGATGATGGAATGATCCACAAGCTCTAACTTGATATTATATCTTTTATGTGAAGGTAGGTTTCATGCCTTACATATTTTCTTGTGAAATCATATTAACCTTGAAAATTAAGTTTAGTAGAGCTTTACATGGTTCATTTCTTGAGATTTGGAAATAAATTAGGGAACTTTCTCTACACTACCTTTTCTAGTGGTGCTCCTTTATTTAGTTCATAGAGATGAACCTTTTTGTAATGGATGGAAAGGTCTTTATTGTACTCCTCTATACATTTTCTTTTATTCAACTCTTCTTCTTCCTTTTCCACCTAATCAATAATTCTTTGGATCTAATGGGATCTCATCTCTGATAGTCTCCTTTCGGTGTAGACCCCAAGAGTTTCATTGGTTTTGTTTTAGGGTCCATTTTTGATATGACACAGTTTCTCCCTTTAAGAGAAGCCATGGACTAGGAATTCATGAAGTAGAGAAGACTCAATGATTAAGGATACATTAAAGGATTCATGATTTTCCTATCTCCACCCTTGAATCTACTTCCTCAAATTAGACACACATGAGTATGCTTGGTACTTGTCATTGAATAACTCTAGTATAGGACTTAATCTCCTAATAGATTTTAGTTTCAAGGATATATACCAACTTTCAACTTCTTTGATGAGTGTTCTAGAAAAGAGCATTAGCTTTTTCTAATTATTTTGAATGTTTTGCAAGGCACAAACATCATGGAAGACTTGTAAGTGGTGTTGAGGATCAACATTGTAGCCTCCTTCAAACTTAGGAATGTTATTCATGTCTAACTATTTGGTTCATCTATCCCTTTGATGCCTATTAGGAATATAAACTACCTTTCAAATGTTAATCATACTTCTTGTAGCAAATAATGATTTATCATATGCATAATATCCTTCATGGCCCCTATCATGGTTAAGTCTTCTATGTTGTTGCCTGTAATGCCTTCTTTCCTAACAATGTCCTCCTTCTTCTAGCTATTGCCCTTGTTCTTTCCCTCTATCTCTACAATGGGACCTTTTGTCATATTATCCATCTCTATGATTATTTTTCCTTCGATCACACTAGTGTTCATCCTCATTAAAGCTTAATGATAAAGATGAGGATGAGGATGAGGATGAGGATGGAAAGCTAGGAGAGTTATGTTGGCTTACTTTTCTTGTTTGTTTCCTTTATTGTTATCTTGATTACTACTTAGGAAACCCTAGCCTTAAAGTTTACTAGTTTTGGATTCACTCTCCTATTATCTTGATTTCTTATTAAGGTTGAATGCAATCACTAATGGGTTATTTTATCTCCACTGAAGGGAGGAGGGCCTTGGTGTAGAGATATATGTGATGAGTAATTAATGTTATCCTTTTTTGACTATGATTTTAGTTGGATTAGGATCCATTTTTATTTCAAAGCCTTATGGCGAGCCTCCATGAATTTTATTTTTTAGTATTAGGCCTTTATTGGATAATATTCCATAAAGATATTATTAGTCATCTTATAATTTAGAGATATTGCTTCAAGCCCCAAGTTCATCAAAGATGACATAAGCATTGATGATATTACATGATTAAGTGATAATATTATGTTTCCCTACAGGTCTCTCCATCACATCTATTCATCTTGGTGCAAGATGAAGGTGAGTCCGAATAATAGGGATTTAGATGTGTATAGACAACTTTGATTTGTTGGGGGTATATCATTTGCATTCTTCCTTATCTTGTCACATGATCATGTGGAGTTATCCATAGGTGGGAAATCAATGATTTAAGAAGAAGATATCTTTTTAGTTGTTTACGTATATCTTAAAAAAAAATATTATTATTATTCATATAATATATCATTGTGGAGCTACAATGATCCTTGTATGATTTTAGCTATAAAAAATATTAGTGTAAAATCTCTGGTAGTGGTGCTAATGATGAGCAATAGAGTAGATCCTATGCCCAACCATATAGATCATATGCATTCATGTGCAACCCAGTTGAAATCTATGGACTTGCTAGCAAG
>MNCI01009716.1:326240-422115 GCA_015680685.1 Gnetum montanum
CACTTGAGACTTTCTTTCTTATGCGTTTATATATTGTGATTTCATGCAATTTACATTAATTTTATTCATGTAGCAATTAATTATGATTAATTAAGTAATTATTTAAAATACACAAGCACGACCCCTTCGAACATACATGTGAAACTTAGTAGCTTAGAAATGACTAGCGTTTGACAACCCAGCAGTGTTTACACAGAGTTTAGGATGTGTTTGGAAAGTGGGAACAGTTACTTGTGTTATGCTAGAATAGATCATAGTTTCTTAGCACTTAATCACTCTCACTTTCATTCTTTTTCTAGGCAAATAAATTGATAAAACACAAAATAATAAAAATCTTACACCTTAGTCACACTTAACCATACAATTGCATTCCATAAGTGGGACTAGGAAGACAACAAATGGACAACACACATACACTATTTAGCTCTAGAGTACTTAGTAATTATAGTCTACAAAATTTGATTGTATTGCACGTGAATGCCTATGATTCATATGGTTGGGTGTAGGGGTACCTCACCACTCATCACTTAGATACCTAATGTGGGATTATTAAGTATTATTTTCCTAATCATAAATTAGGCTAGGTGGTTAAGTGTGATTGAGGTAAATGATGACTTCATTATTATTTAAAATAATATAGACTAGCCTAGCATAGAGCATCTATTCCCTACTTTCTATACACATCCTAAACATATACTAACATATTATATTACCAAGTGATCACTACTAGGCGTACCAAGTATTCACCATTGGGATTACCAAACACTAGTACATATGATTGAAGTGATCATACTCATGTATATATATTCATGTATGGAAAAATAAAATATTTAACTAATAACATGAGAAAGTAAAGAAACATTAAGAGTAAAGTGCAAGAAGTAAATCATAGTGCTAGCCTAAATGCCACAATGAAGAAAAAAATCTTGATTTTATTATTTCCATGCATATGTGTTCAAGTACATAATGTACTCAACTAAAACTTTGTACAATTCTTTTAATCCATACTATGGGTACTCAGAGGAAAAAATATTCTAATTTTCATGAAAGAAAATTGCAATAGTTTGATAACAAAATGATTGAGAGGTGGCGTAAATGTAGTGGGTATGTACATTTATATAAGTAAAAGATAAGACAACATTAATGCATATGCATCAACACATCATAGGATGCATTGACATATAAGTGTTGATGAGGTTGCATTGAGGTGTGCAAATTTTTACCCTTATAGACCAAGAAGTGTTTAGGACATCTTCCTCAAAATACATTAATATGAAACTAATCAATTTTTGTTTATAGCAATATAGATTATGTAAACACTATTCCACTTGGATTGGCTTATCTCATGGTTTTAATTTATGATTTTCTACATTTAAAAATTCAATAAGTATATATTAAACAACTATAATATAGTGAATGTAATTTAATATCATCATCATCCTAATCTTATCCCTACAAAATGAGGTCAACTACATGAGTTCTTTTTCATCATTCACCTTGATGAAGAGTAGATCTTTATTTATTTGTAGTTTTTCTAAATCATGTTCAATTATTTTTTTCCATGTCTTTTTTTGTCTTCTTTTTGGTGGCTTTTCTATAACAATGATATAGCATCCTTTTTATTATAGGCTCATTGTTTGATCTTTTTTACATGTCCAAACCATTAAGCTACCATTTCTATAACTTATTTGAAATAGGAGTCACTTCAAGTCTTCCTATAATTTTTGTATTATGTAATTTATTTCTTTTAGTAAAATTAAACATCCATCTAAGCATTTGCATTTCTATCATACTAATTTATTATTCATGCCTCTTTTATACTGCATGGCATTCAACACCATATAAAAGTAGGCATGATTGCTATCTTGTAAAATTTTCTTGTTAGTTTTATTGGTATTCTTTATCACATAGAATACTAGAATGTATTTATTTTGGCCATATTTCCTAAATTCTATTTCTTATATCTTTATCAATTTCATCGTTTGATTGAAGAATTAACCTAAGTCGTTAAATTATTTGTGTGATGGATTTTTGATTTTAAATTGTTACTTCTATTTTACCATTATTCATGATATTTTTAACATTACATTCCATATATTCTCTCTTAATTCTACTAATTTTAGAACCTTTTGATTCTAGAAAATGTCTTCATTTATCTAGTTTAGAAGATATATTTTCTTGTGCTATATCCACCAACACAATATTATCTAACGATAGCATACATCAAGGGATTTCATCTTGTATTTCCTTTGTTAATCCATCCATAATAATAGCAAATAAGTATAAGCTAAGCACAAACCATTTATGTAGATCTACTATGATTGAAAAATCAAAGGTTATTCTCCAAGTTGTGCTAATTTTAGTGAAGCTTCTTCATACATGTCTTTAGTTACTTTAATATATTTATCAACCAAATAATATCTCTAGGTACTCTATCATATTATTTTTCCAAGTCAATGAAGATCATATGTAGATTTTGTCTATGTTTTCTTAATTTCTCCATTAACTCTTGTATTAAGAAAATAGCCTCTATATTAGATCTCCCTAGCATAAATCCAAATTATGTTTTTTTTTTCTAGTGTTGATTCAAGTTTAACACACTACTCTGTGAATCTCTCCCAAAGCTTTATAGTATGGCTCAATAGCTTGATTCCTCTATAGTTTGCACATTTTTGCATATCTCCTTTATCTTTGTAGATGGGAATAACTATGCTTTCTCTTCAATCTTTGAACATTTCTCTATCCATCAAAATTTTATTAAATAATTGTGTCAACTAAGAAACTCCAATATCTTCTAGTGTTTTCTAAGCTTTTATAAGAATATTATCTAGTCTAATAGATTTTCCATTTTTTGTCTTTGATAAGGTTATCTTTAACATACTACATAAATCTAATTAAGTGTATTCATTATAGATGATTATCTACCATAAATTTGGTCATCTTTTAAAACATGAAACTTTAATTTTACCTATATTTTTCTATGAAAAATGCCTTACAATGTGTAAATGATTAGGAAATTTACACACTACTTCTAACCCACATATCTTAGATGTGTGCTCTTGTTTAAGGAGTTTAATATATCTTGAGTTAATGTGAACTTAAAAAAAAATTCTATTTAAGCTACAAGACCTGATTAGGATTTTAGCTATAAGATAAGGAACTTCTAATTTTAGTTGATTACCTTTGATATAATGTAAGTAATTTTATTTCTTGTCTTCTACATTTGACTATAAATTTTCTAGCACTTGCTTCCTAACTAACTTACATATGTACTTAGTGTTACATTGCACTACCTCCACTGAAATACTATATATCTTTAGCCATTGTATCTCATATAAATATCATCCTTATAATTTTGTATCTTCAATAACTATAAACATTTTGATTTGTTCAATTTCTACAAAATCATGAATATAGCTTATGATTTGGAGGAGAGAATTTATTTTTGAAATGTCAAAACCTTAAGGAAAATGTAGAAAAAAAATGTTTGTGGTGAATAATGTTTTTGTAGGACATGATCCAGAACTCCACAATGAGATCTACGAACTCAAGGAAATGAGATCTATAGCAAGATGTCAAAATGAAGACTACATCAGCAAGATGAGAGCATGCATGAAAATGAAAAGTACAAATCAAATGAATATGCTCTAAGGACTAGCAAGAGGAAAGACTGATAAGAGAAAGCCTCAAAAGTTAGAGCTCAAAAGTTGAGGAGACATCCTTATAAATAGCAGATGTCTTTCTACAATAGTAGATGTCTCCTTGTAGACATCCCACTATAGATGCCCCAACTTCAATGTAGATGTCTACACTAGCCATTTGGTAGCTATTGCACAAAATTCAAGGAGTTTTTGAAAACTTCAAGGCTATAAGAAAGTGTCCAAATCTTGAGAATTGTACAAGAACTATTCACACATAAGTTCCTCATTGTCTATTCTATGCAATTCTATTCTTGCTCTTCATTATAACATCATTTACTTAATTGTAATTTTTACTAAGCTTCAAGTATATGGACCTATAAATTTAGTTACATTATATCCTTATTTTATTCTTTCTTTCTTCTTTCCCTATGGGGTTGATGTGCTTCTTGTGAGAAGACATCCATATCAATCTTGTCGAGGTCCTAACAGATTGAGTGATTTTGTAGTGTCAAAACACTTTGAAGTGAAGCTTAATTTTTGTAAAGGTTGTGGGATCTTTGAAATCACATTCTCAGCTTCTTGGGACCCTATAGAGTTAAGTGGTTTCATAGTAAAAAAAAACACTCTAGAGTGGAGCTTAGAGCTTATACGAGGTGTGGTGCCCTTCAAACCATATTTTTTGAGAAACAAAGTCTAGAGATATGCATGGATTCTACCCTCCAAGTGTGGATGTACCTAGGTTGGGGAATCATGTAAAATTTAGTGTGTTTGTGTGGCATATGTAATTTTAATTGGGGAACTTATTCAACACCCCTTCTAAGTTCTTGATCCACAAGTGGTATTAGAGCCTAGTACTCTCAAGTTTATGCTTTAACTTTCAATAGTGAACTATGGAGGAGACATCCTACACAAAGCCATTAATGCCCTATGGGTTTGATTTTATTTATTGGAAGGTAAGAATGCAAAGCCTCTTCAAGTCCATGGAATTTAAGGTATGGGAGTCAATCCTTGCAGGCTACATACTACTTGTCAACAACACACCAAAAGCTCTCAAGCCATAGAACAAGTGGACACCTAAAGAGAGAGATAAGTTTATGTATGATTCTAAAGTAAAACATTATTTATATTGTAAATTAAATAACTATAAATTTAATAGAATATATGGATGTAAAAATGCTAAAGAAATTTGGAAAACCTTAAAGGCTACCTATGAGGGCAAATCCATAGTAAAATAATCAAAAATTTTGTCCTTGCAAAGTAAATATGAAAAACTTAAAATGAGGGAAGGTGAAAAGATTAAAGATTATTTTTCTAGGGAAAATAATATAGTTGTAGCAATTAGGGGTATATGCAAGGACTTTCTTGAAAGTGATGTATTCATGAAAATGATTAGAACACTACAACTTGAATTTAGACCTAAGATTATAGCTATGGAAGAAATTAGATATTTTTTGTTCCTAAAATTTAAAGAGCTTCAAAGTTCTCTTACTACTTATGAAATTAATCTCATAAGTGAAGGAGAAATAAAAGAAAAGCCTATCACCTTGAAATCAACATCTAAAGAGAAGAAACTAACTAAAAAGGAAATGAACAACAAAGAAGAAATAACTCTTCTATCAAGAAGAGTTCAAAGGCTTCTATCAAGAAAAGGAAGAAGCTTCAATCAATCAAGGTTAAATCAATCAAAGTCCAAAGGTAAAGATAAAGGTAATAATTTTTCAAATTCAAATTTTGATGCATTTTTAATAGAATGTTAGATATGTGGTGGAATAGGTCATGTGGCCTCCAAATGTCCTAGCATTGAGAGGTTGCAATGAAAACATAAAACTAACATGGATACAAAAAAGAGTAACTTCTACACAAGTTGGGATGATGGATAGTAAAGTGAAGAATAGGTGGATGACACTTTAAAATATTCACATCTCATCTATATTTCTCTCATAGATAACAATGCTAGCTTATTTGATGATGATGATCAAATAGGAACTAATGAAGAAAGGTATGACCTCTTATGCAATGAACTTCTATCTCTTTAAAATATTTGTATAAAGTTAAAGAAGGAATTAAACAATAAAAATCAAGATTTCTCTTTATTAAATATGAAAATTTTAAATCTCACAAAAAAAACCTTAGACATCATGGCTAAGAATAAAAACTAACCCCATCCTATGAGCATATTAAGGAAGAACTTGTAGGTGCTAAACTTGAAAATGAAAGGCTAGTCAAAGGAAAAGAATCTCTATAGAAAATTATTGGACAAGGAAGAAGTCCAAATGATAAAAGTGGACTAGGATTCTATCAACAAGAATAAGCATCCATATGAAATTTATTCAAACAAGAGGCCACTTCAAAAATTAAGGTAACTACTAGGATTGCATCTAAACAAAGAGTAACTTCAAGGTTTGATAAATTTAACAAAAAAAACCGGTTAGGTGTTATTATTGTAATATATTTGGATATAAGAAATGGAATTGAAATTTAAAGGATTATCATATGAACACTTGGACATATCACAAAACTCCTTGGTCTTATCCAAATGTATCTAGAAAGAAAATCATGCAAGATAAGAAGAAAGGTAGGATAAATCAAATGGCCAAGGAAGTTAGGAAGGTATGAAGAATAAAAAAGAAGAAAGATGGTAAGAGAATCCTCTCCAAAAAATTTGTGAAGGGGATTCATTCTTTAAAAATAGAATATATTTGCATGAGAGGAGGTACTTTAAAAGAAGGATCTCATTCTCAAGCTCCTTAGGCACCTTCATTTTTCTTTAGCAAGTATGGTGAGTAGAGGTAAGTCTTCAATTCATTTTGAATATCTCTTAAGACTATAATCCTTGGCAGCCAACTACTAAACCTTTCTTGCTATGACATCTACCTATAGATGTCTACCATTATATGTCTACATGAGAATATAGATGTCTACTCATAAATAACTACATTCTAAGTTAGAAATCTATCTAATTTTATGATAGATGCAACATAGACATCTATATCTCAAAGGAGACATCTATCTTTTCATAAAAAAACCCTTGACAATCGTAATTATAAAAATCCAAACCATAATGTTTCTTTCATTTTTCCATTTCTAAGCATAGATGACTAAGGGTAGATGACCAGGGCTTCTTCAACAATAGTGAGTTGTGCATTTTCTTCCAAATTGATGATTCACAAGAAGGTTGAAATGTCCAAGGATCTTCCAAGGAAGAGCAAGAAGTTCCAGTGAGCTTCCTCCAACACTGTAGGCACCTATTCTCCTCAATTTTGATCCATTGAAGCCTAGCATTGATTTGAGGTAACTTGAATGATCTTTATTGTCTCTAAAAATTCTATTTGCTTCCAACAACATCATTAAAAAAATTTAATGATGTTCTTTCAACTATTGAACATGTTTTCATTTATCTCCATGAATGTTTGTGTGCTTGAAATTCTTATAAGAGAATTCTATAGTAACATTCTCATTATAAATGCTTCCATTGGGACATTTACTTCCATAGTTTGAGGGATGTTGATTGAAGTTTTACCTCAAGTTGTAAATGCAATTCTTGGGATATTTAGTGTTGATCTTAATAGGTTCACCATTCATTTCATGACTAACATTTTCATGAATTGTATGATTTCTAGTTTCCAAGATGAAATTTGTGATGCTTTGTTTAGGAAATTAGTGTCTCTATGTAGTGGGATAATTCTTAGAAGTTAGATTGCTTCAAATTCTTTCACCCTATCTCTCATTATTTTATATAATATTATTATAAAAGGGGAAAGCTATAACTATTTTTGTCCATCCCAAGAATTTGTTCTCTATTGCCTTCTCACTAGACAACCTTTGGACTTGGATCATATTCTCCACTAGGACATGTTGGGTTTATTCACCAAGGAGAGAATCTATGGGCATCCTCACCTCATTTGTTTGCTAATTTGATAGAGAGTTGTTTCCATTCCTAATATGCCTTTTCTTAAAGGCAAGAGGAGCCTTGGTGAGTATTCAAAAAAGAGGAGCTCCACCCAAGTTGAAGATGCAAAACCTAGAATTAGGTCATAAAAATCAACAAATAAGAGATCTTCATCACCATCTTGGGCCTTGCCTTGATTGAGAAGGTTTAAATCTATTGGTGGTTAAGTGAGATCTTCTCTAAAGAAGCTACTTAAACCCTTTTCTCATACTATTGGGATGATTAACAGGAACCTCTTGCCTTCGTAAGAGAATGGATGCAACTAGAGTATCTCTTCCTCTTGATGAGAAAAAGTTTAAGGAGATCACCACTCCTTCCATATTAGATAGTGTGGAGGACTATCCAACCCTAGCTAGATGCTTAGCAATTATTGGGCCTTCCCAGGCATATGACTCGAGAAATGCATTTGATTCTTAGCAGCTTGATGTAGCACCAACATGAGTCCATAGGGAGATTCTTGATCCCATGTAGCCTAGACCTAATTCTCATCTTCATGATGATGCTCTAAAGACTTTTGAGTAGCAAGTCATGGAGAGCATTTTTGGATCTTCTTCTCAAATCAGACCTACACCAACAAATCCTATCACTTATCAAAGGAAGGGTACTTCCTCATCTTCTTAGTAGGCCATGTTTCATCCACTTGATTCATCCCAATTTTGAGTGAAGCTTCATCCCATGAGGGCTCCAATCCATGTTCCTTCTTCTTTTGATGATGATGAGCAGCATGTTTCTAGCACCAATACTAGCACTAACAGTGATGAGGAGGAGGAGGAGACCTATAGGCCTTCTCATGTAGTTGCTGCTTTTGATGATGAGTCCAATGAGGCTACTAAGGTTAGCAATTAGAGTACTTATTTTGTCCCTCATTTTGAGTGATGACCAAAAAAGGAAGGAAGTTTTGATATTTTGTGGGTAGTTATCTTATGGACAATATACATTTGTACATTATGGATGATTATCAATAGCAATAGTATGTTATGGCTTCTATTTGTGATATGCTTATGTATGGACAGATTTTTATGAACTTTATGCCCTTTGTATATGGATTTTTCTACCATGTTATAGAGACAGGTTGGTCCTTAGATAGTTTGTGGATATTTCTTGTTTCTTTTTGAACTATTGTCTTAAACTCTTATAGTTTTACCTTAACGATACCCTTTGGTTGCCATTGCAATTTATACATCTTAAGTGTTTTTATTATTTATCATTATTTAAAGTTCATGCCAAAATATGTACTAACCCATTTTCTTAAGTTTTGGACATTACAAAAAAGGTGGATATTGTTAACCTTTTGGTATGTCAAAACTTTAAGAAAACTGGAGAAAATAGAATGTTTATGGTGGATAATTTTTTTGTAGGACATGGTCAAGAACTTCACAATGAGATTTGAGAACTCAAGGAAATGAGATCTATAGTGAGATGTTGAAATGAAGACTACATGAGCAAGATTAGAGCATGCACGAAAATGAAGACTACAAATCAAATGAAGATTATCCAAGGACTAGATAGAAGGAAAATTGATAGGAGAAAGCCATAAAAGTCAAAGCTCAAAATTTGAGAAGACATTCTTGAAAAAAAATAGACATCTATTTGTAATAGTAGACATCTCACTATAGACGTCCCATCTGCTAGTAAGATGTCTCTTCTGAATTGAGGTCAATCTCAATTTGACATTCCAACTTTGAAGTAGACATCTATACTAGTTATTTGATAGTTGTTGCATGAATTTTGAGGAATTTTTGGAAACTCTAAGGCGATAAGATGATGTTAACATCTTGGAAATTGTGCAAGAATTGTTCACACATAAGCTCCTCATTATCTATTCTATGCAATTCTATTATTTCTCTTCATTGTAACATTATTTACTTGATTGTAATTTGTATTGAGATTCAAGTATAAGGAATTGCAAATTTAGTTACATTCTTTCTTTGTTCTTTTCTTTATTTCTTGTTGCCCTATAGGGTTGATGTGCTTCTTACAAGAAGGCATCCATATTGAGCTTGTTGGGATCCTATATAATTGTGTGGTTTTGCAGCATCAAACTTTCTAGAGCCAAGATCAAATTTGTAAATATTGTGTGATCCTTGAAATCACATTCTAAGATTGTTAGGACATTGCAAGGTTGAGTAGTTTCATAGTGACCAAACATTCCTGAGTAGAACTTAGAACCTATATAGTGTGTGATGCCCTTCAAGCCACATTTTTTGACAAATAAATTTTAGAGATGTGCATAGATTCTACCCTTCGAGTGTGGACATACCCAAGTTGGGGAACCATGTAAAATTTAATGTGTTCATGTGGTTGCTATAATTTTAATTAGGGAACTTATTTAACCCTCATTCTAAGTTCTTGATCCACAAATTAAACTTCTAAGGGGACTAAGTCACATTCAAAAAGTAACATAGAATAAGATGTTTATGTCTTTACCTTCAATTTATTTCTTAAAAATATTTTTTTCACTCTTTCAATAACATATGATTTTTTTTCACTAAGGTATAGCTAGTTTACAACACACTTATACAACATTATAGTATAAACTATAACTTCAAAATTTTTCTTCTTAACATTTTGCATTTATTTTTAACTACATATGAAAATAAAGAACTTAAAAGGAAGGTTGAATAAGCTCCCAAATTTGAACAACCAAGATGACCAAAATTGCACTCAAATTTATGTGGTTTCCTAACTTGTGTACTTCCACACTTGAAGGCTAGGATCCTTGCACACCTTTGGATGTTGTTTCTTCAAAAATGTGGTTTAAAGAACACCACAATCTTTAAAAAGTTTGAGCTCTAGTTAGAATTTTTTCTCATAAGAAACATATTCAACCTCGCATAGTCCTAATAAGCTCAAAATATGGTTTCAAGGATCTCACAACCTTTATAATGATGTGAGGTCCATACAAAGTGTTTTCTCGCTGTAAACACACTTAACCTCGCATGGTCCCAATAAGCTCACACGATGCCTCCTTGCAAGAAGCACATCAACCTCACATGGCTCCAAAGAGAAAAATATAATCAAGGAGAGAATGTAACTATGCTTTACAAGTTTCTTACTCTGAAGCTTTCACAATACAAGTTATAAGAGATAGAAATTTGAAAGAGCAATTACATCACAAGATATAGACAATGATGAAATAATCACATGAACATTGCTTGTTCCTTTCACAAGGATTCCATTCTATTTTATAGTCTTTTTCTTTCTAAATAGCCCTTGAAATTCATGCTATGACTAAAAAATGACTAGTTGGGATGTCTCATTTGAGCTTGGGATGTCTCTCTATAACCTAACCTCTTACAAGTGAGACGTCTTACTAGGGATGTCCCAATTGGTATGTCTCAATAGCAATTGGGATGTTTGTTACTTTTGTGGGACGTCTGGTCTAAGATTAAGCTTTCACCTTTAGGATTTCTACTGATAATTTGGGACATCTAGGCAAATACCAAAACATCTTCTTTTAGCTTCTAGGCCTTACGCATCCTTGACATCTTGTAGTCTTGATTGAGTGTTTGGTGATGTAGCTCTCATCTTAATCTTCCAAAATTTATCTTGTCTTAATCTTTTCTTTAACTATATTAGAACACTTTGGTCATCTTGTTCTTGTCTTTCAAAGTCCTGTAAGATTCCAACAAACACATTTTCCACATTCTTCAATTTTTAAGATTTTGACATACTAAAAGATCGATAGCATATAGTGCCTTAATTCCTATTAATTTTCTCTTTGATACATTTATCCTATTTATAGTGCATCTTTATTTATCCTATATATCACATGAAATTTTTATAGAAATGAATTAGAAGATAAAAGTACGTCAAATAAGCATGCTTATTAAAGTCAAACTTGTAATTTGTAAATAATAAACAGTATGGTCTATCCAATTGATTAATGTCTTACTAATTGGAAATTTTAAGATGGGGGATGTTCCAAATTGATAAAATGACTATGAGTACATCCCATGCCATATGGCCAACATGATACTTTAAAAGAATAACATAGGAATATAGTAATGTCTCAAGTGTAATTTGAATTGGCAATCTCTTGTCTAATAAGATAATGAACTAATAAATTGAGCTACCTATCACTAACAGACTAGACATTTTATGTTACTTAATATGAAAAAGCTTCAATGTACTTTGGTTATCTTCAAATTCATTTATTATAAGCCAAAAATTACAATATGTACCCATTTATGCATATCCTATATTATCAAGATAGTTATAACAATTGTACTTGTTTTTAAAGTAATCACTCTAAATTATTTCTTAATAAAAAATATGTATAAACTTGAAATTGAAACTAAAATTTTGTTATGTTAATATACCCTTTGGATCTATTTGATAGTAAAAATATACATGCTATGAATTTTTAAAACATCACTTAAAAAATTTCCATGTATTCTTGTTAATCTTTGGAAATAAATAACCAAATTTTCATTTGTAAAATATCATCTATGTCAAGTGTACTCTAATGTAGAATATTATAGGAAAATATGATCTTCATCTTTAATGTTATTTATATTATAGAGTCAATATTTTGATTCTTGACAAGGAATTTTAAGTCACATACCTATTTCAACTCTCAAATAATGAAATCCTATTCATGTCCTGCTAATTCTTCATCATCATCCTAGCCTTGTCCCAATAAAGTGGGGTTAACTACATGAGTTTCTTTCCTCCATTTTCCTCTATGCAAAATTGGATCTTTATTTATTTGTAGTTTCTTCAAATCATCTTTGATCATTTTTGCCATGTGTTCTTTAATCTTCCTTTTGTTGGCTTTCTAGCAACAATGATATAGCAACCTTTGTTTATAGGCTCATATTTTAATCTTCTTTGCACATGTCAAAATCATCTAAGCCATTATTTTTGTAGCTTATCTATAATAGAAGCCACTTCAAGTCTTCCTTTGATGTCTATATTATGTAGTTTATCTCTTCCAATAATATTCAACATTATCAAAGCATTTGCATTTTTTCCACCCTAATTTATTATTCATGCCTCTTTTATTTTGTCCAACATTCAACATCATATAAGATATCAAACTTGAATGCTATCATATAAAATTTTCCCTTTAATTTTATTGATATTGATGAATGGAAAGGTATCCCTACACTCAACAATATGCATGTGAGCATCCACCCACGATCTAGTCAAATTCCAAGTACTAAGTGCTTATGTACTTTTGTGGAATAAGGATGGGTTAGTCAATCATTGTCTTCCTAAGATTACTTGTATAGCATAATTGTATGGTTAAGTAAACTTGAGGTATATGATTTTTATATATTTTTATGTTTTATGGCTTAGTGCTACAAAGGGAGGAGAGAGATAACTAAGTAACTAATTTAATTTAACTACTCAACTATGCTTTAACTAGTCCTAACACAAGCATCCGTTCTCACTTTCTGTACACATCCTAAACCAGTGCAACACTACCAGGATTACCAAACGATAATCGTTACTAAGTTACCAAGCATTACACACATGCTCGAAATAATCGTACTAAATGTGCTTACTTATGAGAGTTATAGGGTGAGAGAGAGAACATTAATTAACTAAGGAAAGCATTAAATAACTATAATTAACATTAATTAATCTATTCTAGATGTTGCAAGGTTTATCACAAATTTTTTCTTTATTGCCATATATAAGGTGTGCTCAAGTACATAATGCTTGAATGAGGATCCATTCACTTTATGACTCTTATTACAGGCATGCAAAAATAATTCTAACTCTGAGAGGGAGAAAAGGCAAGAGCTTGGGTAAGGGGCTAAGACTAATTAACAAAATACCCAACAAAAACTACTCAAACCAAGTGCACCCACTCTTATTTATAGATGACAAGACAAGCCTCGATATCAAATGCCTGATATCGCTTGGAAGGCTCTGATATTGTGTACCTAATATCGCAGATGTGATATTGCATACCCAATATCGCGACTCATCATACCCCCATGACTAAATGAAAACTCATCCTCGATTTCCTTATAAAATATTGGAAAGGTATGGGATTATTGACTGAATGAGAACTAACAGCGATAGGGAATAAAAAACTCAAAGTGCCCAGTGAACGACTCGACAAACATATTACAACATTGGTGTTCATGCCTTTTGTGGTGAACACTATACATAGATGACATTCAAACCCTCATCTAATAGCTTGAAGAGAGAGAAATGAAAATGAGGCATGTTGTTGCTAACATCGCGATTGTGCCTTCCATTTTTTATCCATAGCCACGTGACCAAACTTGTTCCCAATGTAAATGCTCCAGCTCCAGTCCATCCTAAGTGCTTCCTCCTATCTAGTCCATTGTTCGTTTAATTTCCATCTGCACACACAACATAGTCACAAATGAGCAAGGATAGGTAAGCCATAATGTAGTTGATATCTTGCCTCGATATAAAGCACATTGGCTGAGTTATGATTATGGTAGAAACTATGTTAGAGGTTTATCACTGATAACTACCCAAGGTGTAGGGGTGATACAAGTAGTGGAATGGAAAAATTTGTGAAAGGGCCCCCATGACCAAGAGCGAACCTTTGGTATCAATAGGTTGG
Organism: Gnetum montanum; assembly: GCA_015680685.1. Classification (NCBI taxonomy): domain Eukaryota; kingdom Viridiplantae; phylum Streptophyta; class Gnetopsida; order Gnetales; family Gnetaceae; genus Gnetum; species Gnetum montanum. The sequence continues at coordinate 340,387 of MNCI01009716.1, forward strand.
AAAAGTATACGAAATAAGAAAAATGGGAAAAATAACAACGGAAATGCCAATAAAATGGATGCCATGGATGGGGATGAAATGAGAAATTGTTGATTGCAAGAAATGTTTAAGGAGAAGAATTTAATAATTGCACCATAAAGGAATGTCAGTGGGTCCTCCCCAAAGTAGGCTCATGCCTTTTATGCCTTGACAATCCCCCAAACCAAAGAGTCTGTAGGCTCTAGGGATGACATATGGAAACAATGGTTAAAGACTTACCCACAAGAATTTACCAAGGAAAGACAATGTATCAACAAAAATATAGACTAATCATAAAATCAACAATGAGGTGGGAAATGGGAAGAAAGATGGAGAGTAGAAAATGGAATGGAATCCCAAGAGAAAGGTTGTGTAAAGTCCCTTGTGTATTTTATGGTTAAGGTGACTGAGTAGAACTCATTCCAAAGCGAGATTCAAACCAACCATATTTAGTGACCTCACATCAATACACTTGACCAATCCATCCTCTTGAAGCAACAAGAATTCTTCCCCAAAGAGTCACCACCATTCCAATGAGAGAAAGATAGAGAAGCAGGAAGCGAGAAAGGGCCTTAGTTAGAGGGAACCTTCAGGCATGGGTAACATTTCTTTCTAGTGCCATAACTAGTGCTTGTAGCCCATATTTCTTTATTATGTCTAAGGGGTGTGCTTTGAATTCTCACTAGTGTTTTTTTCACATGAGAACCACACCATGAAAAGACTTATTTTTATTCACTCAGCTTCTTGATATTTTATCAATGGAAGAATGGTGGAAAACCCATGAAAAGCATCCAAGTACATAAGAGAATAGCCAACATAGGTGCATCAAATCCTCTTGAAGTCACACCCTTTTCAACCATTGAGTCCTTCCTCAGTTTGAAGAATACCAAGCCACCAATTCATTAATAAGTTTATTTAGAAAAAAGGGAGAATACAGTTCCAAAACCAAGGGAGACCACATAGTTGAATGGATGAATGGGCAACGTGGACTCATTGCCTATTTTATCAAAAGAACCATATCTTCATATCAACATTGAAAATCAAAGGTAAAAACCAAACATTAGCAATCAACATTATTATAGTACAATCCACCATCATGAGCACTTATTATATGAAAAATGAAAGTAAGTCAAACAAAGAAATAGTAAAAATGGTAACGATGGTGTAAAACAAAAAAAAAAAGTAAATATGAAAAAATGTGTAAGACAAAAATACAAAAGGAATTGAGGGATTTGAATGGTTAGCAATGGTGGACATCTCCCCCACAACTAAGATGGTAGGAGAAAATCCAAAATAGGGAGCAAGGTTGTCCACCAAAAAAGGTAGCATTGGTATTGGCTATCCTAGGTTGATGGAAAGGTTTGGTTTGTTGGACATTGATCAATAGTTTCTTCTCCAGCCTCTCAGGTTTGTAAATCATCATGGCCCCTAAGGAAAAGTTGCATGAATGATATAAGATCCTTCCAACAACATTTGAAATTTAGTTTGTTGTGGCACATGTGTGGGATTCTAGTAGAGAACCTTATCTCCTAGTTGATATTTAACTTTCCTAATCCTTAGGTCATGATATTGTTTATTAAAAGCCTTGTGCAATCTGTTAGATGACAGGGTGACTAGTCGATTCTCATCTAGCAAGTTAAGGTTCATTAGCTACTCTTTTTGTGCTAGATCAAGGTCAAGGTTGAGATCACATGTCGTGGATAGTGTATGGAGTTCTACTTGAATAGGGAGTGTTGGAATTCTATCATACACTAACTCATAAGGATAGTAGCCTATAGGGAGTTTCCATGTGGAGAGATATGCCCAAAGAGAATCATTCAATTTGGTGCTCCAATCTCTCCTATACTTACTAATAGTTCTTATCAATATCTTTGTAATCTTCCTATTGGTGACCTCGGCTTAACCATTTTCTTGATGGTGGTATGGTGTAGTCAGTTTGTGCTCAACCACTAAGCGTTGCATTAATTTCTAAAAAGTCGCACATGTGAAGTGTGTGCCATTGTTTAAAATAAGTGCATGCGGGATGCCAAACCTGTTTACGACTTATTATTGAACAAATGATGTAGCTGTAGATGATGTAAAATCCTTAACAATAGCTACTTCTACCCATTTTGTGTAGTCAACAGCAACAACAATGTAGGCTTTTCCAATGGAAATTGGTGTAATAGGCCCCATAAAATCAATTCCCCAAATATCGAAGGGTTCTAAAGGTTGAATTAATTATTACGAACCTTCCATTCTAGCAGTCATTCCCCCATCACATTGACATCGTTCACAAGATTGGACAAAATGATGGACATCCCAGAATAATGTAGCCCAATAATATCTTGCAAGCAAGATTTTAATGGTTCTTCGTCTCCTAGCGTAATGACCCCCACAAGGACCCTCATGAGCATCTTGGAGAACTCATAATTGATCCACCTCAGAACACACCATCAGACCAAGCCATCGAGACATACTTTATAAAGTTTCCCATTAATCTCCATAAAATACTTGGCTTGGTGAAGAAACTATTGTTTCTTTTTAATGTCTAACCATTATGGTGTTTGTTGTGTAAGGAGATAGGTGAGAATACTACTATACCATTTTTTCTCCATGGTCAATTGATTAGTTACTACACCTACAAAGAGGAGTTCATCAGGGAAATGACCAAAGAGTGGATATTCATCCTCTTTTTTGTTCCATCGCAACCGAGATAAATGATCAGCAACTACATTCTTGGTGCCTTTATGATCAATCATTGTAAGATTGAACTCTTGTAAGATTATGAGCCATTGTATGATGCGAGGGCTCACCATTGGTTTATTCATTAGGAACCTTATTGCACTATGATCCATGTGCACAAATACATTATAGCCTAAGACATAGTGCCCAAATTTTTCTAGTGCAAACAATACAGCCATTAATTCTTTCTCTATTGTGATGTAGTTAAGTTGTGCATCAACAATACTCCTACTTGCACAGTGGATGTAATAAGGACATTTTTGGTCATCTAACTATGTAAGTACAGCTCCTAAATCATAGTTGGATGCATCAGTCATTATGTGGAATGGTCTGGACTAGTCAGGAGCTTGTAGAATGGGTGTTTATACGAGCTTCTGTTTTAAAGTTTGGAATACTATTTTGCATTCCCTGGTGTATTTGAAAGGTACATCCTTTTTCATTAGTTCAAAAAATGATTTTGAAACCTTTAAAAAGTTCTCAATAAGCCATCTATAATAACCAATATGTCCAAGGAATGACAGAATATCTTTTACAGTTTTAGGTTACCGAGTGATTCCTTGGATGATTTTAATCTTTTCGAGGTCTACCTCTATCCATGTTTGTGAAATCTTATGCCCTAATATGATGCCTTATTTGATCATTAAATGGATTTTCTTCCAGTTGATCCTTAAGTTGGTTTCTACACACCACTTTAGTACTTGCTCTAACTAGTCCAAGGCTTGATCAAAGTTTGCTTCGTAACTGGAGAAGTCGTCCATGAAGACTTCCACATCATTTCCTATCTACTACTAGAATATTCTTAGAACTAATTGTTGAAATTTTTTAGGGGCATTGCACAAGATAAAAAACATTTGGTTGTATGCAAATGTTTCCCAAGGACTAGCGAATGTAGTTTTGGCTTGGTCTTCTAGGGCTATTTGAATTTGGTTGTACCCACTATAGCCATATAGAAAACTATAGTAGCGATGCCCTGTAATCATGTCTAAGACTTGGTCGATGAATGGCAATGGAAAGTGGTCCTTAAATATTGTCATATTTAGTAGCCTAAAATCTATACATACCCTCCATTCACCTCCCTTCTTAGGCACAATAACTAAGGAACTAACCTATTCACTATAAGCAATGAGGTATAAGAACCTAGCTTTTAGAAGCTGTTCAATTTCTTTCTTAACCACTTGCTTAAGCTTTGGGTTAAGTCATCTCTGCAATTGTCGTCAAGGCTTCATGGAGGGATCGGTGTAAATTCTGTGTTGAAATATCCTAGGATCTATTCTGGTTAATTTGGGATATGACCAAGTGAAGGATTTTGACCATTTGTTTATCACTTTTAGCAGTATCTCTTTTTGTTGAGGAGTAAGCTTAGCATTAATAATTACTGGTTTTCCATTCTAGAGAAACGTGTATTCCATATCAGTGGGTAATGGTTTTAACTTAAGGGCCAGTTGATATTTTCAATGTCAAGACTTGGAAGTTGGCGATGGACTTGCTCTAATGTGTCTATGCTATTGATGTAAGTACAAGTCAAACCCTTAGTTTGTTCCATGCATATAGTTGAACTCCTCTCTTGATTACCTATCAGCCATTAGGTGCCTTCTTGTCTTGTGGCTACTGCATATAGGCATCTTTGTATATTAGTCACTTGTGCATACTGATTGCATGTAGGCAATGTTAAACGTTGTAAAAACCATGACTTTTGCACACAATTACACCCTGTCTCACTGTATGCAGTGCATGGAACTTTCTTCTATTTTCTTTTGATATTTCCAGGGAAAGATCATGGATTCCTAGGTGTGCATCAATTGTGCTTAGCCATGCTCTTCCCATTATGATTAGGAATTCCCCCTTACCATTGTTCACTTGAATCACTAGGAAGTCAGTTGGATACAACCATCCACAAATAGTGGTGACAATGTCCTTCACTAGTCCTAATGGGATAGTCATGGACTGGTTGGCCAACTCTAAATGAATGCTACTCTTTTTTCATGGAGGTAGGTTCTAGGCTTTGTACATTTCTTGAGTGATTAAGTTAACACTGGAACCTAAATCCAAAAGAGCTTTGCACGGTTTGTTCCCAGTGATCTGTAGATATATAAGAGGACTCCCAAGATTAGAGAATTTCCTAGGAAGATGGCTAGCTTTTATCGAATCGATGATGGCATGAGTTAACATAACCATATGCATTGAATGTGGCCTTTGGGTTGAAGGGAGTTCTGAAGTTTTGATTGGTGATGAGGCATTTGAAGAATTAGCCACTTGTGACTATAAGGACTTGGTTGGATTGTTGGTTCTAAAGAAAGGTCTCTTCTTTATGTGATTGTTTGGACCAATAGTAGGGTGAGAATTAACAGCCCTTGTAGTGTTGCGTTGCTACAGTTGGGTAGGGAGCTCACCCTACATGGCTGGAGTAGGTGGTAATGAAGCTAAGGGTGGAAGAGATGCAATCAGATGAGAAGGATGGTATGTTTGTGGAACATCACCCCTAGGAGAAAGATTCCCATAATACTCATGTGTTTGGTAGTGAGGTTGAGGGGTGACGTGACCAGTAGAGTCACATGGAGAGATTGGTTGTTGTACGTAATATCCATACAGGTCAAGTTGACAGTAAGGATACTATTGCTATGGTGGTGGCATTTCCCATGATTGTGAGTGCTACCACTATTGATACTGCTTAGTTGTTTGTGGTGGAGTTCCACTTGGATAATACGTTAAGGGTCGGTAAAACTATTGGGGATAAGGTAACCTTCAAGGTGTTTACCTTCTATTCAATCATGGGTTAAGGGCATACACCCCAAACTCCTGCAAATGTGAGATTATAGGGCAACATCCCTTAGGATGGTCATATTGGCATATCTTACATCCACTATCATTGCCTGTATCTAAATCCACAACCTCTTTGATAATGCAACTTTGCCCTTACCCTTGTTGCATGCATATTCTACTTCTCTCTTTTTTCTCTTTTCCTATTCACTACCTTGCTCTCTAGAATCCTCTACTATTTTGAGAATGGTTTGAAATCTATTCTAGAAAGTCCCACATTTGGTCTACCTTTTCCAATCCTTTCGATTCCAACTTTTGAATAGGAAAAGTTTTCCTATTCACCATCTCTTTGAGTGGTGACTCTTCTTCATCCTCAAAAAATCTTACTCCCTTCTTTCAGAGGAAAGGATCTCTGTTATATTCCTCCGCACTCTCTCTTTTTCTTAGCTTTCCTTCCTCTTTAGTAACTTGCTCCAATAATCTTTGTACTTAATGGGTCCTAAGCTTAGATAGCCTTCCTTGGGCATACGTCCCCAGGGTTCTTCACGTTTCATACCTAATCCCATCTATGAGATGGTGTAGTTGATCCCTCTACAAATAACCATGGCTACAAAAATAATGTAATAGTGCATAATATTGGCCCATGGTAGCATCCAAGGGTTCATGCCCTCCTTGTTTCCATCCTTGGATTTTATTTTGCAAGTTGGACACTCGAGAGTACATTTGGTACTTATCGTTGAACAATTCTAACATGGTACTCCACCTATGAATGGATTCCTGTTCTAAGGATCGGTACCAGCTCTCCACTTCTTTGACTAGTGTCTGTGGGAATAACTTTAGTTTTTTCCATTCATTTTCTATGTTTTGTAAGGAACATGCATTATGGAATGCTTGTAGATGATTTTGAGGATCAGCGTTGTATCCCCCTTCAAATCATGGGATGTTGTTCATGTCTAATCTCTTGATCCTACTATCTTTTTTGTGCCTTGTTGGGATTCTAACAGACTCAGTTATGTCTAGCATACTTTGAGTAGTGAGTAGGCATTCATTGTGATCGTCCTATCTATGGTATCTATGATTCCTATGTTTTTCCCTACTCTCCCTTCTTCTATGTTGTGATTCTCTAGAGTGCCCTAGTCCCCTTTCCTAATTGTTTCATCTATGACTCCCATTTTTCCTACCCTTATCCTCATGGTCTTTTTCTTTATGATTGCATCTAGATCCTAAAGGAGAGGATGAAGGAGATGATAAAGGTGGAGAAGAACGAGGACCATCAACATGATGGTTTCTATTACCTTCTCTTTGGTGGTTGTGGCCTCAATCACAATGATGATCAAAATGTCCATCTTTGTCATGTGTTCGTGTTCCTTTTTTAGACCCTTTGTGTCTGTCAGTACTAGAATCCAGGTTATGGATAGTTAAGTGAATATTCTGATACACAACCTCTTGATTGAATTTAATGGGAGGAACATCATTATGTGGGCAACTGCCTAAGGTAGGTTCACCACCCTCATTTTCACTTAGGACATGTGGGACATTCTACGATAACTTCCCCTTCATGGATTCATAACATCTCTCCTATTGTAAATCCCTTTGATGTTGTGCCTCCATGGGTTGATACTATCTTGAGTCATGATTATGCACAACGTACTCTTCCTGTAAGTGTTGCATAACAATTTGTGTGAGATCACGAAGAAGCATGCTCAGAATAGAGCGATTGGGAGGTAACACTATGTTACCTTCTAAATCACACCAACGTAGTTGTTCATCTTGGTGGAGGATAAAGGTAAAGTTTGGTATATACTCATAAGGATGAATGTATACCATGTGAAACTATTGAGGGATTGGTGGATTATCATGTGTACTACACCTCCGATCATTCCCTGTATCAGACCTAGGGGGTGAAACACTTTCGTATGAAGAAGGAGACATGATTGTCTATTCAATCTGCAATGTATTATATATTATTATTTATTTTCCTTGTAACCAATCCTAAGGGTTTGTTCCAATGATGAGAAAGATTTCCTAAGTTCTAATTAGCACACAATCAACAAAGTCCCCAACAACAACACCAATGATAAGCGGCGAGATATCCCTACACTCAACCATACGAATGTGAGCATCCATGCATGTAGAAATAATTCTAACTCTAAGAGGGAGAAAAGGCAAGAGTTCAGGTAAGGGGCTAAGACTAATTAACAAACTATTCAACAAAAACTACTCAAACCAAGTGTGCCCACTCTTATTTATAGGCGACAAGACAAGCCCCAATATTGGATGCCTGATATCGCTTGGAAGGCTCTGATATCATGTACCCAATATCATGGCTCATCAAATATTATTTTATCAAATAGAACACCACTAGCCTATCTCCATTTTGACCATCCTACCTTAATTTTTTTTCTTATATCTTTATCAATTTCACCATCTAATTGGAGGATTACTCCTTAGTGGTACTGTTTATAGCAAGGGATATTTTGATCTTGAATTGTCACTTCTATTTTACCACTATTTATGTTGTTATTAGAATTGCATTCCATATATTTTGTCTTACTTCTACTATATTTTAAACCTTTTGATTCTAGAGCATGTCTCCACTTCTCTATTTTAGAAGCAATGTTTTCTCAATCTATATCCACCAACACAATATCATCTATGAATAGCATACACCAAAAGATTTCATCTTATATTTCCTTTGTTAATTCATCTATAATAATGGTAAATAAGTACAAGCTAACTACAAACCCTTGATGTAGACATATTGTGACTGAAAAATCAAATGTTATTCTACAAGTTATTCTAACGTTTAGTGGTAGCTCCTTCATACATGTCTTAAATCACTTTAATATATAATGTGGTTTTATTACTCTCTCTCAAAGCTTCAAAGTATGACTCATTAGCTTGATCCCTCTATAGTTTGCACAATTTTGCACATCTGCTTTATTTTTGTAAATGAGAATAATAATTGTTATAGATTTCTTCATATTTCAACATTTTCTTAAATAATTATGTTAGCTAAGAAACTCTTGTAGCTTCCAAAGCTTTCTAAACTTCTATTGGAATATTGTCTAGAACAACACCTTTTCCATTTTTCATCTTTGATAAGTCTATCTTCAACTCAAAGAAGGAAAGTTCATTAACCAAACTTAAATTTGATTTTTCTTCTTATAATTCTCTTGGAAATTCTTCATTTAATAATTCTTGAAAAAATTTTCTTCTTATCCAAAATTTTATTATCTTTTACCAAAATTCTTTCATCTAGTTTATTAATGCATTTAATATGATTAATATCTTTATATTTCTTGTTTTTGATTTTTACCAATATTTAAAGATATTTTTCTCCTTCCCTTATTCCTAATTTCTCATGAAAGCTATCCAAGTCTTACATGTAGCTTTGGCCACTACTACAATTACCTCCTTCATTATCATTTTGTATATCTTCTTGTTGTTTTAGCTACCCCTTTGTTACTATTTCTTAAAGCATTTTTTTATTTTGGATAACATGTTACACTTCATCACTCCATCACCATGTCTCCTTTGAGATGGGATTTTTCCTTTTGTTTTACCAAGAATGTTCTTTCTAAATTTTTGAATACAACATTCCATTTGGCTCCAAATTAAATTTTCAAAGCAATCCTAATTCCATGTGCCTTCATGATGTAATTGTTCTCTAGATAAGGCGATGTTGTCTTCCTTCAAATTTCACCATCTTATGCATTTAGTCCCTTTTCTCATGCTACCTTTAAAGCTTTGTATAATTAAATTCATGCCCATTAGTCTTTGCATATGATCCAATCTCTTTTTTCTATTTTATTCATATCATTCTTAAATGTAATTATATTTTCTATTATCATTTCGAAATAAGTATTTGCAATTGCAAGGTCATAGGCACTTATAAATTGCAATAGTGAATCTCCTATCTCATTACACTTTTCAATCCATGTTCTCCATGAATCCTATACTATTTTCTTTTCATATATCCAACATTATCATTAAAATCCCCTCCAATGAATATGCTTTTTTTATAGGAAATTTCTTATAGCACTTGATCCATAGAATTCTAAAAATCATGCCCAATGAAATTTTCTAGGCTAATTGTAAAACATATACACTAATGACATTGATGATCTCATTTTCAAGCATAATTTTAATGCTCATAATTCAATTGCCCTGGTGATATACTTATACCACTTTATCTTTAACAAATTGATCAATTATAATGCCCACTCCATTTCAATGATTTTCTTTGATTTTCTTTTCCTAAGTAGAAGAGCTTATAATCTTAGCCTAAATATTTGGCTTTCTCTTACTTTATAGGAGGAAGGTTATACAACTAATTTGAACTTTATAATTTAGCATTGTGTACCAAAATCAAACCCATGACTTTGAACTTTTAAATCAAGAGTCTTATGATTAGGCTAACACCTTGTTATTCATGCCTTACTAATTGTACATCATAAATTGTGATGAATATCAATAGATAAATATTTTACCTTTGAATTAAGACCTCACTTAATACTATTCAAATAGAAATATTTTTTTAGTTCTACATTTTCTCAAAGTTTTTAAAATATTGTTTATTTTATGAGTTTGCAAATTAGGATAGGACTGAATAATATAATCTTAAATATTTCATTTATTAACTTATAAAAGTTTTTCATGAAGCCATTATTTATCATCAATTTCCATTATCACTTTTTTTTTTTTTGAGTTTTATCTAGTGAAGATTTAGAAAGGGGGGAGGGGTATCAAACCTCAAAAAATGGAAAATAGTATTAAAAAATTAAAAGTATCTTAGCACAATAAAGAGAGAATCTAAACCAATGAAGATGTAGAAATATTATTAGTATAGGCTATAAGCTTACAAATTAATTCAACCTCTAATGACATCATATTTGTTTCAAGAAGTATAATATCATATTGTGTCTATCTCTTTACTTTAAATTCATTGAGAAGAAAAATTTTATGAATTTCTTCTATCTATTTCCAATATTTATTTGATAAAGTAAGATCCTATATAAAACATCCATAAATAATAGTGGATAATGACATGATAAAGCTATTTTTGGATATCCCAAGCTAGAATAAATTTATTTTGATATTTTCCTTTTTAAAAAAGTAAGGCTTTCATACCACTTATAACTTTTTAAACAATTTACTAATCTAATTTGTCATTGTAGGAGCATTCTAGGCCAAGATAATTATAAGAAGAAATTATGTTCATATGTTCATGTCCTAAAGTAAAATTGTACTTCTTATTATGTGTGTCACATGATTTTAGTTATTGCAATCCTTCCATTGAATTTGAAATTAAGGCAACATCATCCACATTGAGTAAGAGTTTGATAGGAATACTTCCAATTGTAACTGTAAATTGAGTTGATATTTTATGCATGCACTCTTCAAGTTCATCAATAAAAGCATAAATAAAGTAGAAGAAAGAGGAAATTCTTATTTAATACCAACAAAACTATTCAATAAAATTCTTTTTTACCCATTTGTAAATTGAAGGCATCTCTCTATAAATTTTTTAGATAGTAGATAATAGTCTACTAGAAACTTATAAACTTTTCAAGCTCATCCATAACTTACTTTGAACAATAAAATCATAGGTCTTTAAAAAACCTACAAAGTGAATAAAAGTTTTATTATGTGAATCTTTTTTTTACTAATAAGATATTTTAAAGTGGAGATATTTGAACCCTAAAATAATTGTGTATCAATACATCCCAAGATATATAGTCTAATCAGAACTTTATAACTTAGTATTATCCACCAGAATTAAATCCATGACTTGGAGTTTTCAAATTAAGAGTCTTATGACTAGGCTAACACCTCATTCTTAATAAGCTATTTTAAAGTGATGAGATAATCTATAGTATAATGATTCCACTTAAATTATACCTAGGAAATTAAACTTATTTGATTTTATTCAGCATAATTTTTAATCTTAGATTCTAGAGTAGTACTCAAAATCTTGACAAAGATATTGTTGATTATAATTAATATATAATGATTTAGATCTTGTTTATCTCTTTTTTAAAGATCCTAAATACTTTATTAATACACCATTCCTTTTCTAATCCCACTTGCATAGCCAAATATAACTTCTTTCAAATGACATTTCATACCAAAGGTCTTTCCCAATTAAGAATTTCTTCATATAAGTTATTTATATTAGTAAATTTTCATAATGCTAGTTATTTTATCTCTTGCATTTTGTCATCAAAATAAATGAACAATGTATTACCATTGTTATGAAAATCTTCTATTTTGTTATCACTATGAAACAAAGCTTAATAAATATTTTTAATATTATTGATGAAGAAAGTATAGTATGTACTTCTCTTGCTTTGAATTAAATGTCAAAAATATTTGAGATATTTCTTTCTTATTTTTAATAAACCATATGTCTTTATTCAAAGGGTGTTGGTGAGGATTGAGAACTTTGAAGGAAGGAAGGGGCATGAATAATTTCACCAAATTAAAATTAAATAGTCAAAAAAACCACACCCAAATTTTATGTGGTTTTCCAACTTGGGTACATCCATACTCAAAGGGTAGATTCCTTGCACACCTCCAAAATTTGTTTCTTTAAAATGTGATTTGAAGGGTACCATACCTTGTACAAGTTCTAAGCTTTGCTCTAGAGTGTTTCATCATTGCGAAACCACTCAACCCCAGAAGGTCCCAACAAACTTAGAATATGTTTTTAAGGATCCCACAACCTTTACAAAATTGAGCTCCACTCCGATGTGTTTTGACGCTACAAAAATACTCAATCCCATAAGATCCTGACAAACATAATTATGATGCCTTCTCACAAGAAGCACATCAACCCTAACATGGCGATGAAAGAGAAAAAAACATAAGAAAAGAGTGTAACTTAAATTTATAGGTCCTTGTAATTTGAAGCACAATTCTATAAACAATCAAGCAAATGATATGACAAATGAAATACACAAGCACAATACAATAGCATAGACAATGATGGCTTTGATGTTGATAACACTTTCTTAATACTTGTACAATACCAAAGAGATTAAATTCTTTTTATAGCTTTGGAGTTTACAAAAACACCTCAGAATTCATGCAACAACTATCTAATGACTAGTGAAGATGTCTCCTTCAAGATTAGGACATCTCTCTGAAATTAACTTCAATTCTAGAAAGATGTCTCCTTCACAGGTGGGACATCTCTTAGGAGACATCCTCTCTAAAAAGGAAACATCTACTATTTTTGGGAGACTTCTTATGTGAATGCACTCCACTTTGGCTAAGACGTCTTCTCAACTTTTGAACTTTGGTTCCTAAGTCTTCCTCTTTCTAATTTAGCTTCCTCTCAATTGCTGGGGCATCTTCATTTTTCTTGTATTTTTCATATTTTTCCATGCTCCCTTGAGTCCTTTTAGTCTCTAGTTTGACATCTCTTTGTAGATCTCATTTCTTGAGTTCTCATTTATGCCTTGCAAAATCATCACATTCCACAACATTCTATGTTCTCCATTTTCCTTAAGGTTTTGACATACCAAAATGTCAACAATCTCCTCCTTTTCGTGATGTTAAAAACTTAAGAAAATTGGTTAGTAATCTCTAGAATTCATGGGTTAGTAATCTCTAGAATTCATCAAGTCATATATTTTCAATATTGCTTATAACACTAGTTTAATAATGCACTATATTCCATAAATCACAATCACCATACTCATGTCACATCATAATCATCAATAATAATATCAACCTTGTCATATCATAATAGTATCAACCACATCATATCAAACTATCTCTTTCCCTTTTTGAACATCATCAAAAAGAAGTGGAGTAGAGTAATAAGATAGATTAAGAGAATGCACAAGAAAAATTTGACATTAATTTGTAAACTTTCATAATGAACACATGAGGACTTAAGTACTCTAAGAATATATATATAAACATCTTGCCAAGGAAAAAAAATTAATTAAAAAGTAATAAAAAAACATATTGCTTAGCATTGATTGTATAGGACTGATGATGACGAACCAAATAAGTGCTACCCCTTATCTATCCACAAAGTTAAAATTAATGAGTCACAACTAATCCAAACATAACTAAGCCAAGCTTTATAGCTAAAGTCTAATAAGAATGAAAAACCAAGATGCTAAATTCCAAAAGTTTAATCATTTAGAATCATATAACCTATCTTTTGAATTAATTATCCCATTAGTAACAAATAAACCAATATCTCAAGATTCTACATTCTCCCAATATTCTACACTTTTGAAGCTTCAACAACATAATGAGGCATAGTAACTTCATGGAGAGAGAGTTAATACATGCTTATCTAACTCTCAAGAAATAGATCAAATACTCACAAGAAAGGTCAAAGAAACATAACTTATTATGCTAAATACCTCAAAAATAACCAAACAAATTCTTAACAAGATATCCATACAATAATTTGTATATAGCCATGTCAATTTTTAAATACTAGAAATAAGAAATACATCACAAGTTAAAATATCCAAAATATATCTTGACCAAAATTTAACTCATCCTTTTACCTTAGATAATTTACTATACTCTTAAATGAATAGTCCTCTTCTTACTCATGTTTAGCCATGGTTGTTGGAGTGTGAAGTTTTGTTACTTGTGTGTCTTTTGGTAAAAGTATCAAATGACTCCCCCTATACTAGTGGCCTATAGGATGATAATTGGTGATGAGGTATAGGCTCCCCCTACTTATGTGAAAATATCCTTCTCATTAGCTTGTTCTTTTCAAAAATGTAATCATCATGGTTCTTTTATCATCAAAGTACTACCCTTGCAACGCAACATTAATATCAAGTGTGGATACCAAGGTCTCCTATTAATATTACTCCATGATAATTCCTCTTGAAATCTTTCTTTTCTTAGAAGATTCATGAATTTCATCAAAGGTATAAATTCAAATGAGTCAATTATCATATATCAAAAATCTTCTAAAAGAAATGGGACTTTATGATTTTAGAGGAAAGAAACAAACCCATATTACAAGGGCATATAATGAAATTTCAATAAAAAGCTTTTGGTCCATGAATTACATGCAAGGGTTTTAAGCTACTTGAAACCAATATATCTTAGTTAGGACTCCAAAGGATGATTTTTCAATAGAAACATTAAAAGTAGTACAAGTTTCCATAAACTAATCACATCATGCTCATATAATCATATAAGATAACATTTTATTTGACAACCAAATATTCCAAGAATGCTTGACTAATATAATACCAACTATCTCCTCCCACATATGTGCTTATCTTAACATTTGTAGAACTTGGAGCTAATTTTACTTAGTCTTCAAATAATGTAAGCACATATCAAAATAAATTAGTCTTTCTTGATCATCCAAATGTCCTTAAAAACTAAAGTATTTAAAAACTGACATAACTTCTAGTAAGCAAGGAAATAGAGACTTACCATAACCTATGTTTCTTGCAATTAAGATACAAAAGACTAATGAGGTTTGAGATGAGGTAGTACCTCCTTACCCTTTAACTTTCTTTCATTAGCTATTTTGTATGATTGTCAAGCTTATTCATGTTCTTTATGATGAAAGAATTTTTTATCACCTTTTGTGTCATCCATCTTGTCAAGGAATTTTCCAATTACTACTTCCTATAAAATATCCTTACTATGAACATTGTGGCAAGATTAAGCATCAATATTATTTTGACCAACATGAGGACAATCAAATTTTTGTTTACTTCCACAATTTTACAAACATATAAAGTGTTTTCCTCTTGAATGGGATTATCAAACCTAATTATGCTTGACCTAGAGCTTGTATCCTCCTATGAGACTTTTTCTAAATCTTCATTAATAGGTTTTTTTTCATGAACCTCTCCTTCTTGAAAACCTCTGCATTCTTTTGATTCATCAGTAACTTGTAATGAATTTTCATTTTTGAGTGCTGTTCATATGAGTTGAGAATATTTTGTAGAGTCATCTACTTCTTCTTCATTTTTTTCATCATCATCCCAACTAGTCTAGAAGTTGGCCTTTTCTATTTCCATACTAGTTCTTTCTTTTCATTACAACCTACCATTGCTAGGACATTTAGAGGCCATATGGCATCTTCCATCACAAACCCAAAATTCTATTGAAAAAGCATCAAAATTTGCATTTGGAGAACTCTTACCTTTTTCCTTACCTTTAGATTGATTGGGGCCTCATTAATTAAAGCTTTTTCCTTTTCTTGCAAGTAGCCATTGAATTCTTCTTGAAAAAAGAGCTACTTCCTCCTCGCTACTCAGATCTTCATTAGCAAATTCCATTTCCTTGAAGCATGATTTAAGAGTAATGGGATTTTCTTTTATTACCCCTTTGCTAATGAGGTTCATCTCATAAGCAATAAGAGAACTTTAAAGCTCTTTGAATTTTAGAACTGAAAAATATTTAATCTCCTCCATGGTTGTAACCAAACTCAAGCTAGAGAGTTTGAATCATTTTTATTATCACATCACTCATAGGTAGATCCTTACTAGTATTCCTAATTGCTAAAACTAAATCTTTAGCCCTAGAAAAATAATATGTTATCTTTTCACCTACTCTCATTCTAAGATTATCATACTCACTTTGCAAAATTAAAAGTTTATATTATTTGACTATGGATGTTTCTTCATAGGTAGCCTCTAAAGTTTTCCAAATTTCTTTGGCCATTTTAAATCTAGCAACACTATTAAATTTAGGTTTATTCAATGCATAATATAAAAAAAAATTGAATCATACATGAACTTATCTTTTTCTTCTTGTTTCCACTTGCTTTGGGGCTTGATGGCCTTTGTTGTTCTATCGATAGGCAGTATGTAGCCTTCAAGGATGGGCTCCCATACTTCAAACTCCATAGACTCAAAGAAGCCTTGCATCCTTGCCTTCTAGTAGGCAAAGTTGAACCCATTGAACATTGGTGGTTTTGTGTAACATGTCCCATCCATAGTTTACTCTTTGAAGTTGAATGAAAGAGTACCAGGATCTAATACCACTTGAGAATCAAGAACCTCGAAAGGGAAATGAGTAAGTTCCCAAATCAAAATTAAATAGCCACAAAAACCACACCCAAATTTTACATGATTTCCTAACTTGGGTATGTCCATACTCGAAGGGTAGATTCCTTGCACACCTTCAAACTTTATTTTTCTAAAATGTGATTTGAAGGATACCATGTCCTATACAAGCTCTAAGCTCCACTCTAGAGTGTTTCATCATTGCAAAATCACTCCACCTCATAAGGTCCCAATAGGCTTAGAATGTAATTTTAAGGATCCCACAACTTTTACAAAATTGAGCTCTTCTCTAGAGTGCTTTGATGCTACTCAAATACTCAATCCTATAGGATCCCAACAAGCTCAATTACGATGCCTTCTCACAAGAAGCACATCAACCCTAGCATGGTTACAAGAGAGAGAAAAAAACACAAGAAAAGAGTGTAACTTAAATTTACAAGTCATTGTACTTTGAATCATAGTACTACAAAAAATAAAGCAAATGATATGACAAATGAAGTACACAAGTAAAATACAATACCATAGATAATGTTGATGTTGACAATACTTGCACAATACCCAAGAGATTGAACTCTTCTTATAGCCTTGGAGTTTTTGAAAACACCCTAGAATTTATGCAATGGCTATCTAATGGCTAGTGAAGATGTCTCCTTCAAGATTAGAACATCTCTCTAAAATTGACTTCAATTTTGAGAAGATGTCACCTTCAAAAGTGTTACATCTCTTGGGAGATGTCTCTATGGAGACTTCTTCTCTAAAAAGGAGACGTGTCTTATTTTTGGAAGACATCTTCTATGAATGCAATTCACTTTAGCCAAGACATCTTCTGCTTCGTGGAGACATCTTCTCAACTTTTGAACTTTGGTCCTTGAGGCTTTCTCTTGCTAATTTAGCTTCCTCATGATTGCTGGAGCATCTTCATTTAGCTTGTAGTCTTCATACTCATTCATGCTCCCTTGAGTCCTTGTAGTTACCACTTTGACATCTCTTTGTAGATCTCATTTCTTGCATTCTCATTCATGCCCTACAAAATCATTACATTTCACAACATTCTATGTTATCCATTTTCCTTAAAGTTTTGACATACAAATACGTCAATAGTTGGAACTTGAAATAAGTGAAACATAGGTATATCTCAAGAGATATAGTCCAATTAAAACTTTATATAACTCAACATTACCCACTAAAATCGCACTCATGACCTGAAGCTTCCAAATCAAGTGTCTTATCACTCAACTAACACCTAATTGTTAACTATTATGTATTTGTTTTACAAAATTTCTCTTCTTAGTTTGAATTAAATTTTTATATCTTGATAGTATTTGGGGACTTCTAGGTCTTCAATAAAATTCTAGTTTTCTTACATTATTTATCAAATCATTATTAACAAGTTGTATTTCAACCTTTAGAAATATTTAGAGTAGTTGTAGTTAGAACTTTTAGAAGAATCACATCTAAATTCTAAATCTTCTAGATTTAATTTTGAAAATCCTCCATTTTGCAATTATTCTAAAGTATTTTTGGCTCATGGAATATCTCATATGTTATGTATTTATTAATAACATGAAGTATAGAGGATAATAATAAGATTTAATACTTTTTTACCCTCTTCAAAACATTTGATGATGTTAACATTCTCTAGACTAAAAAGAAAAAAATAAATATTAGAGCATTCTTATGATCTTGTAAAAGTGAAGCAACCTCATTTTTTATATTTATTTGTAACACCCCTAGTCTAAAAAAATCCTTTCCCAATTGGTATGTCTTTTGATTTGAACCTTTGATGTGTTGTTTACCTACCCTTTTTATTTTATTTACTACTCCTATTTGGACATGATTTCTAATGATATGAATTTTTAGGCTTATTTACTATGTGCCTTGGTATTCCATTTTTTTAAAAAAATATATTTTAATATTTTAATTATTTTATTTTATTTTTCTCTTAGCACATGTGCATTACATTATTGAGCTATTTGCCTTGTAATTTACCTTGTAAGGTGTATTTGATATTTTATTTTAATTTTAACTTTATTTTATTTTATTTATTTTAAGCATATATGCATTAGCCCTTTGTTGTAGTTTTGAGTAAACATGTATCAAGTATTACATGGTTTACTATCACATGGGGTTCTACATTAGACATGTAGTATGCTTTTCTACTATGTGTTTTATATGATTTTGTAGTTTTTTAAAAATTAATTAATTAATTACTTTTTAGAAAGGTAGCTATGGATTAAGAACTAAGAAGTGGTGTTGAATAAGTTCCCCAATTAAAATTTCTCTATCTACAAAAAAAACACCAATTTTACATGGTTCACCAACTTGGGTACATCCACACTCAGAGGATAGAATCTGTGCATAGCTCTAAAATTCATTTCCTTAAAATGTGGTTTGAAGGTCATCACACCTTGTACAAGCTTTGAGCTCTGCTCTGGACTATTTTCTTGTCTCAAAAATATTCAATCCTACAAGGTCCTAACTATCTCAAAATGTGGTTTAGAGGATCCCACAGCCTTCACAAAATTAAGCTCCACACCAGAGTATTTTGATGCTACAAAACAACTCAATCCAGCAAAATCCCGACAAGCTTAACAAGGATGTCTTCTAGTAAGAAGCATATCAATCCCATAGGGCTATAAAAAGGAAGGAAAAAATAAGAAAAGAGTGTAACTAAATTTATAGATCCTTGTACTTGAAGCTCCATACAATTACAATAAAGAAAATGATGTTACTTTGAAGAGCAAGAATAAAATTGCTTAGATTGCTAATGATAGGACTTTGTGTGAATAGTTTTTCCACAATTTCCAAGATTTTGACATTGTCTTATGGCCTTGAATTCTAAAAACTCCTCAGAATTCATGTAATGGCTACAAAATGACTAATATAGACATATACTTCAAAGTTTGGATGTCTATATGAGAAAGTCCTCAATGTAGAAGAGACATCTACTTGAAATTGTAAACATCTACTATGAGACGTCTTGCCATAGACATCTACTATGAAATATAGACATCTGCTATTTCTACTATATGTTTACTTTCCAAAAGCACTTTGAGATATGAAGCATTTTTATGATCCTTAGGCTTCTAAGCAATCTTCAAAGCATCTTCACTTGATTTATAGACTTCATTTCCATCCATGCTCTCATGTGAAGTTTTTGTTCATGGCCCTATAAAATCAATCACATAGATACATTCTTCATTCTTGATTTTTCTTAATGATGAGTGGCTAGGTACCCCTACACTCAACCATACCAATACAAGCATTTCATGCACAAACCGGTCGAACTCTGCAGACGGGCTAGTTGTGGTATCTAGATAGTTACTTGTTGATTGCAGTTCGTTGTCTTCTCACTTGGAATAGTATTTCTTTGTCACATATGGTTTAGTCCATAGTGAGGTGTATGATATGTTCCTACAGTAATGCTACTCTTGGTGATGATGGAAAATAATCTTAGCTAAGCTAGGAGGGAAAAGGGGGAGAGAGAGAAATATACCAAGAGGAGATAGGGAGAGAGAATCTAAGCTATCCTAAGTGTAATGAGCATCTGTTCCTTAATCATATGTACACATATTGGACCTCATGCATGAATACTACTAGGGGTACCAAGTGTAGATCCTAGGTACACTATTAGGTTACCAAGTAGTCACACTTAAATGCTCATGATTAATTTGTACTCATTCTGCATTTAAGGAGTTTAGGGTGAAGAGATATTAACTATGAAAGCAATAATTAACAATAACAATTAAATAATTAAACTAAGTGAATGCTGCAATGATGGAGTAATCTTGATCTTTATTGCTGGTCATGTGTTTGTCCAAGTACATCACACTCAAATAAAGGATGTCATACAATTACAACCATCACACTGTGGGAATGCATAAAGAGAAAGAGTTGAGAGGAAAAAATTGACAAAAATATCCTACACTAAAATGACTCACTACTACTGACAAAAAGACTCCCTTCCAGTGTACCTATATGTGTATTTATAGGGCCACATAGGAACCATGATATCGCATATCTAATATCGTTGTTGGGTGCGATATCATGCACCCGATATCATGTATTCAATATCGTAACTAGATGAATCAAAATTCATCATACCCCCATGACTGAATGAAAACTTATCCTCAAGTTAAAATGAGAACAAGCCCCATTGATTACACAGTTGATAGGTATGGGATTATTGACTAACAAGGGATCTATTCATATCATAGTGGAGAACTCAATAGAACAAAATTGGACACAACACAAAAAATGAAAAATTCCCAAAATTACAAAATTGGGTGGAACTCATTTGGTTCCTAGTGGCAATGGCTCCTCCATGGGTTACTTCCCCTTGTCCTACACTCCAAGTTTTGGGATTTGATGATGTTGAAGTAGTGCTAGAGTTTCTACTCTTTAGTTTGAGGATCTTGTGCCATCCATGCTGATGCTCCAATGTTTTATGGAGTCGACACCTCCCAAGGACATGGTAGTTGCGGAAACATTTTTTTGGCCTTGATGTACCAAGCTACAAATAGTCTTCATTCCTCCTCATCAGCTCTAGCTTTGTCTCTGCACTCCTGAAAATCTGTAAGTCATTGAGCCAAGTCTGTTGCAACCTCTTTTTGTCCTTGGTAGCTTTCTTGAACCACCTCCAATTTAGAATTTACAACTTCTAGTTTCTACAATGTTTTCTTGTGTTCTACAATTTCTGCTTCATACTTAGCATAGGTGGTAGCTACCTGCTTCTCGAGCTCTGTCCTTGGGTGACCTATTATCAACATGGCTAGATTGGCATATCGTAGATTTTCCAATTCCATGTACTCTATAAGATCTTGAATCTATAGGTCCTAGCTCTTAAGTTTCGCCTAGTGGACAAATGCATATGTGTCCAATATGGCCTGCCATTCAATGTGTGGAGCACTCAAAGCATTGATGTGGGCCTTGGCCATATGGATCTTCTTCTCAATGATTTTTTTTATACATTTCCACTTGGTCTTGGAAGTGCTCTTTTAAATTTTCATGCCACTTGGCCTCGTTCTGCCATGTGCTTATTTCGATGACCATCTTCTGATGAATGCTGCATACCTCCTCCATTAAGAGGATTTGATTTTCCCTAGATAAGCAATTCATGTCCTGGTTGACCCTAATTAGTTATTCTCATAGTTTTTGAAAATGCTCTTTGAGAACATTCTTTTGTTTTTCCATAGAGGTCAACTAAAGATTATCAGCAATGAGCTATTTATTTTCTTCTTGTAAGGCCTTGATTGTCATGGCGTGTGTGTAACTTTGCACTTGTGCCATGGAGGCATTCCAGTCAACCTTCTCTTTTTCCTTTGCCACCTTTTTATTTTCTACCAGAAATTTGTTAAGTTGGTCAATCCTGAAGGTGTCCAGCTAGTCTACGAGAATGAATTGAGAGGGATCCCACTATGTAGCCTACAGGGTTATGAGCCTTTCTTGCAATCTTGCAACTTTTTCTTATGCATGCTCAACCCTCATCTCTATCATTAAGAACCTTTCTTTGGTGGAGATGAGGTCTGATTGTTCTACCGTAACATCCTGTGGAATGTCAACTAAGGACGTCGTCACCTGTCTTATTTGCAGCAATCGATCAAGCATGTCCTCATGCTCTACAAGAGTCATTGAGGGACCGGCAAGAGTTTGAGCACCTTGTGCTCCTGTGAAATCTACTAGTGGCAAAACAAGGACATTAAAAGATTCTTTGATGTGGTCTGTGACCACCTCTGCAACTCCTGCTGCATCGTGGTGTTGCATAACCACCACTATAGCCCCTTTACTAGTCTCTAGTTTGACCGAAAAGGATGCAGCATTCCCTGAAATCTGTTGTGACCAATAACTCTCCCCTCCTCCTATCTGAATGGACACCTCGCACCATGCATGATCTATAGAGATAGTGGGCCATATGATATCATTGATGATGTGGAAGAGATTTTCATCATCATGACTTCCCCAACTAACCATCTTAGTGATGGCCCTAAGATGGCTCATTGATGGTCGTTAATCTTGCGGCGGTGGCAGTGGTTGATCTTGCTAGCTCATGCTAGGCCTTGCTTCTTGCTATTGAATAGGTCCCATGCTTGGAGGTTGGCTGGGCCTTGCAAGTTGAGTTGTAGTGGGCTCCACTATCTATTCTTTCTCTTGTTCTGGCCCCAACATCTCACTAGAAATCTTTCTTGTAACTTGTGGCTTTATCAGTTTAGCGTATGAAGCATTTTTGGCTTTTTTGAGGACATCATTAGTGTATCCCCAAATACTAGCATGCTTGTATAGCTTCCTGATGAGACAAGGGAAGGGAAACACGAACTTAGCTACCTTGCGTTCTTTAAATTGCCTTAAGATATCCATGAAATATATATGAGGCAAGTTAGCATTAACCTTTCCCATCAATATCGCACTTCCTCTTACCACATGGGTTGAAATTCTATTTAGCCATTTTGTGGGGAAGATGTGATAAGTTCCAATTTTAAAGTATATTTTTTCTTCCAATGTCAACTCTCCATAGGTTTTATCTTCTTTACTGTATGCTTTTTCTAACCAAACCTTTCACGCATTAGCATCAAAGCAAGTGGATAGACCAGCAATCTTTGGACCTGTTTTTGGAAGGTTTAAAACTTCCAAAATGGCATTGACAAAAAAATCAACAGATACGCCACAAATGTTAACTATGGTGCCTTCTTCTTTATTGTGCCAGAATTGGTATGTTTCTCCTAAGTACCAGGCACTGCTTTCAGAGAGGATAGACCATAATGGGAACCCTTTGAGGTGGTCCCTAATGGCCTCAAGAGCATATTTCATGAAAGTTCCAAGATTCAATTCCATGATCACTACAGTTGATGTAGACCTTTCACAGATGGCCTGGATACATTCCAGAGGCAATGTGAGGTGTCATCCCAGTTCAGGCACTACAGTAGCTCCTCCTTTTGCCTATCTTGATTGTATAGTAATAGGGTCTTCTTAATGGATACTGAACGATTGCTCCTCTCTCTCCTTGTGTTGTTTGGTAGGAACCTATCCTTTACCTCTCCTGGGTTGCTTAAACATACCTTGAGAGGAACCTTCTTATTGTCTATGATTTGGGGCCATCTGCAATCACACAGGGTCAAGCATTAGTAAGGTTGTTTATCCAAGTTAAGTTATACCTTACTTCTTTCCTTAATAAGTTTTTTTTATTCCGTGTAATTTTAAAGTTAGGAATTTTTTATGGAAATTTCCCCAAAATATTTTTATATTTGGTCAACTTTGCTTAGGTGGTTTCAAATTTTAATTTCCCGGTATAGGTAAGGAGATGTAATTTTTTGTGGCACATGTTTATTATCATTTTTATAGCTAATTACCCTTGATAGTGTCCTTTGGGTGATGAAGAATTTCAAAAAATTGATATGCAATTTGGCATGTGCCCCTCCCCCACGACCAAGCTGAACACTCTGGGTTCAAGTAGGTTCAGACGAAATGAAAATCAAACCACCAATGAGTGAGTTATGATTATCAAAGTGAGAAATGCGCAATCGTAAGTCATAGAAGAAAATTTGAAAAACTTCCCCCACATGAATAGTTTCAAATGATTCTGATAGGCACTGGGGGCCCATGTATATATATATTTTAAGGACTTGATATCGAGGACCCGATATTGCGTCCTATCAAAAATGGGGAACTTGTAAAATTTACCAAATTTTAATTAAAAAATTTTAAATTTTTCTGAAACTCCAAGGTATAAAATAAGGACGTGTAGGCCAATGTAAAGGGGTCCAGGGTAACACAAAATAGTTCTAAAGGCAGAAAGAGTATAATGGTGTAAAATATTTCAATGAGAATCATGAAGAGTAGGGGAAAAGGGACATTTGTTAGCTCATAAGAACATTTGAACTTGAAGGATGACAAGGGAAAGAAGATTGTTGGTAATGCTTAGAGTGTATAAGATGATGTGTGGAAGATGTGTTATAAGTGCAAATTACAAGGGTTACACAAGTGGGTCCTCCCCAAAGCAAGTTTCAACCTATAATGCCCTTACGTAACCACACCTTAAAATGTTCGTAGGCACTAGAAGGGTTAAATGTAATCCACACCCTTTTCACAAACACACACATGTAGATATCACTACGATGAGATATGAATTCCATGCTATACAAGACATGAGCCACAATTACATGAATAGTGAGATGAGAAGAATTGTAGAAGGCACTGTAGAGATTGGGACATGAGGTAACTGAATCTGGGCACAATGAATCTTGAGTGTAGGATGTGATTAATTTTTTATTTTCCCATAGTTTCAAAATCAAGACCAAGTCCATTCCTCTGATTAGTGACATCAAATTATTTCATCCCATGATGGACAAAAATAAGAGCATTATATAGAATGCATGTTTTTTTTCCTTTGTTCTTTTTGTGTGGTCGCTTTAGCACACACACACTCTCTCTCTTTCTTTTTTGAATGCTTAATCCAGAGAAGCCGCCTACCTTCAGGCATGGGTACATGTCTTTCCAATGGGACCCCCTAGAATAGCATTATTTTTTGTTGATTGAGTGCCTTTTGATTACTCTTACTCCCATTTTTCATTAGATCTACAAGGATCTTAGTACAACCAAGCTGCATGATAACTTCCACAGATGTCACCAAAGAGAATCCACAAGTCCCCTTGATGTCACACCCTAGCCATTCCCTCTTAGTCCATCATTCTTCACTCTGGGTATAATAACACAAGGTTACTTTAAGTTTTAATGATGTCAAGAATATCATTGTACCTAGAGTAGAACCCCTTATTAATAAAATGGGTGGGCGAATGTTATGGACCCGTTGTTCAAATAATTAGTCACCTGAGACTTGATAGCATAGAACAACACCTCAACCAATGAGTCACATGAGTGTTTTATTCGTAGATGAGATTACTCAAAAAAAGATAAAATGATAAAAAGACAAAAAGGAAAAAAGATCAAACAATAATTTGAAAAGTGAAAAACTGAAAAACAAAAATTTCAAAATTAAAGAAATGAAAAATATTTATTAATCCTACTTGTTATTAGAATGGGGGTTATCCCCCATAACTAAATGGTTGAGCATGGCTAGGATTAATAAATGAAGAATTAGGCTCCTTGCATGTTGGAAATATTGGGACTCAGTCATACTTACCCCATTGGGGTTCACACACTTGATTATAGTTGGCATAGTGGGGTAGGTTATAATGTGTAGTTAATTGATGAGTGGCTGACCCACTATGGCACCCTTGACCATAAGATGGTATGCAAGGATCAATCTGTCTCCCTTAGTGGCTATATTCATTGGTCCATATGGTTGTTGGAGTATTTGTTAATGGCCTAGAGAAAGTAACATGAGGCATTGGGTTTGATGAGGGAGCTACACCATAGTGTTGGACTTGTGCTGGGTTAGAAGGTGCAGTGGGCTCAGAAGTGTGTTGTCCCTTCTTACGGTTACATCTAAAGAAGGAGCATCTTTGATGTTGAGGAGAGTTCCCACTGTTGTTGTCAGTAGAAGCACAAGTAATATTCATGGGTTTTTGCTAACATCCAAACCCTTCTAGAACACTTGGTGGTGATGTAGAAGGAGATGAAGGATGAGAATTTTCAAATTGAGAAGAAGTATAATGTACATGAGGTGGTGGTCCTGTTGGAGAGGATATGGGTTGATAGTATTAAGGAGAATAATAATCATGTGGTGAGATAGAGGATGTTGACCCAGTTTCGAAAATAGGATGTTGGAATTGATAAGCACTTAGATTCAAATGGTATGAAGGGTGTAAATAGTTTGAGGGTGGCCTCCCCCATGACTAGGATTGTTGCCACTGTGATCAAACACAGTATCTCTATACAAACTCTGGATAATGCTCCTATAAATGTGACAAGATTGTACATTGGCCCTTAGGGTGATCGTACATGCAAATGTTGCATTGATACGTATGATTAGTAGTTGAGCTCTTATTTTTTTCAGCCCTTCTTTCTAATTGTCTAAAGGAATTTCATCCTGTTTCTTGGTTCATCATGACTCTACTTCCAATAATGTTGGCATATTCTCCACATTTTTATGCATCCATTCCATCATCTTATTGATCTTTGTCTCAATTTCATCCAATGATTTTAGTGTTGGAAAATATGATTCCACCTCCTTGAGGTGAGTTGATTTCTCCTCTTTCAGATTATGGACCTTTGTTGATGTGAGATTTTGGTCCTGTTGAGATTTTTAAACATTCTCCCATCTAGCCATTTCTCCTTCTTCTTTTTCTACCCACTTGATAAGCTCTTGAAATTGATGGGTTCATAGCTCATATAGTTGACCTTGAGCATACATCCCTAGGGTCTCCCTTGTTTCATTATGGAGCCCATCAATAATGTGGTACATTGGCCTTTCCTCAAAGAACTCGTGGCCTGGGTAGTTGTTTAACAATGCATAATATGTTTCTAAGGCCATGTCTAAGAGTTCATGTTGTGCTTGTTTCCACTCTTGGATTTGTTTCCTCAAGGTTGACACTCTTGCATAGGTTTGATATCTTTCATTGAAGAGTTCTACCATTGTTGGCCAATGTCAGATTGACTTTGGTTTTAGGGACCTATACCATACTTTTGCATGGCCAACGAGTATCATAGGAAAGAGCTTAAGCTTTTTCCATCCATTATCAATGTTGTTCCATGCACAAGCATCATAGAAGGCTCATAAATGTTGTTGTGGATCTACTTCATAGCCTTCTAAGAATTTGGTAAAGTTGTTAAGTCAAGCCTGGGTCCTACGGGATATTTAAACAACCTCTTGTATTTGTGTTAGGCTTGTAGTGGCCAGTAGGGGTTCATTGTCATTGGGTAGGTTATGCAATCGTGAGTTGGAATGATGTTTTCTTCATTTATGTTTATAGGAAACCCCTACATTAGACTGGGTACTCCAAACTTCATCTTCATCATCGTATAATTCGTTGGTTCTCCAATGAATTTCCTTACTAGTTGTTGTGTTATCATAGTCTTGTGAGAGAGACATTGTGTGTGAATTTGTGTGTGACTTAATTGAAATTAATTTTCTTTCCTAAAATATGTATCACGAATACTTTATTACAACGATCTTGTATGATGTAACTAATCTAAATAACTAGCATCGTCCCTAGCAACGGTGCCAATGATGAGTGGCTGGGTATCCCTACACTCAACCATACGAATACGAGCATTTCACACATGATCCGATCAAACTCCGTAGACAGGCTAGTTGTGGTATCTAGAGAGTTACTCATTGTTTGCAGTTCGCTATATTTCCACCTAGACTAGTATTTGCTTTATCACGTATGGTTTAGTCTAGATTGAGGTGTATGATATATTCCTAAACTTATGCTACTCCTGGAGGCAATGGAAAATAATCTTAGCTAAGCTAGGAGGGAAAAGGAAGAGAGAGAGCTATACTAAGAGGAGATAGGAAGAGAGAATCTAAGCTAGCCTAAGTGTGATGAGCATCCATTCCTTAATCATCTGTACACATCTTAGACCTTGTGCATGACTACTATTGGGATTACCAAGCGTAGATCCTAGGTATGCTACTAGGTTACCAAGTAGTCACACTTAAATGCTTGTGATTAAGCCATACTCATTCCGTGTTTAAGGAGTTTAGGGTGGAGAGATATTAACTATGAAAGAAATAATTAACAATAACAATTAAATAATTAAACTAATTGAATGTTGCAATGATGAAGTAATCTCGATCTTTATTTTTGGTCATGTGTGTGTCCAAGTACATCACACTCAAATAAAGGATGTTGTACAATTACAACCATCACACTGCAGGAGTGCACTAAGAGAAAGGGTTGAGAGGAAAAAACTGATAAAAAGATCCTACACTAAACTGACTCACTACTACTAACAAAAAGACTCCCTTTCTATGTGGCTACATGTGTATTTATAGGCCCATGCAGGAACCACGATATCACATATCTGATATCGTTGTTGGGTGCAATATCACGTACCCAATATTGCATATTTGATATCATGGGTCTGATATTGCAACTAGATGAATCACGATTCATCACTTAAGATTTTGACATACTAAAAGGTCAACAATCTTTCCCTTTCTAGTGATATCCAAGATTTAAGAAAATGGGTTAATTTATCCTCAAAAAATGATTGAGCTAAGGATGATAAAAGATGAATGACTATGCAAATATGCATCCTTAATACAACACAAATTCATAAAACATAAGGATACATAATTAAGGCCTTGTGAATTTTAAATATAGTCATTTATGATCAAGGGTTGAGCAATGAAGATCGATTATCTTGTCTCTATACCATTCACTATACAAAAAGCATCAATATAATCATAAAGTCATAACTATTCGATAAGTCATTAATCATGTCTCAACCATCATATCATAATTATATCATATCACAAGCCATAAATTTTTTTCCCTTTTTAGAAATCATCAAAAAGGGACTTGGGCCTTAATACAAATAATAAGACAAATCAAAATACTTTTAAAGATAACATCAAGATACATTAAATTGTTTCATACAATCTTTCTCTAATCAAAATCTCATTATATTTTCTTATCACATTTTCATATTTAGGATAGACATATTAATTTCATGCAAGGAGAGAAAATATATGCACATCCATCTTTTAAGACATAGATCAAAGTTTAGAGACCAAGTCAAGAGATCAAACATAGTAACTCATAACTATGATGTTTATAAAAATCGTAGTCATGCATATCTCAAGATAGGTTAAAACATCCAATTAATTTTTTTCCAAAATTCTCTAAGAAGGTTTTTTAGAAGAGAGTGTAAGTATCTTTACTTACTCTAAGATAATATTGGTAATGCTTGAGATCTCCTAGGTGAGTATTGTTCATCTCATATCAACAATAAGGGACTTAAGTTCTTAAAATAATACATTCTTAGTATATAAGAGATGCAACATTAATTTCTTAACATCGTGATATATCAAATAAATCTTAGAAGCTTGTACAATTGAAGGTTAATTTTAGGTAAAAGATTATTAAGAACTTACTCTTTTACCTTGAAGATTTTGCCATATGAATATACTTCTTGTTACCTACTAGAGCTTGGTCACTAAGTATCATGTCTTGGAGAAAATCTTCATATACTCCCCCTACTTTAATGCTCCAAAATTGTTTATGAGGTGCAAGCTCCACCTACATATGTGCCTAGCTTCTTAATTCATCAATTGTAAGGAGAATGCCAATCTCCTCTTTAACTCTTTTAAGATTTGCATGCTATTTAATTACAATCTTGATTTTCCAAGAATATAGAATGAACCAACAATTTTTATAAAAATGCAAAAACATTAATGCTTATAGTAAAGAAAATCAATAGGCATAAAACATAACAATATTCAAATTTTATATTGCTTAATCATCTAGTCATGGCTTATTTTTCCATTTCACTTCATGGGTATCCGCAATGCAATACTAACACCAAAGTCTCATGTTAGCAATATCCTATGATAAAAGATAGAACAAGTTTTTTAAATAGATGCAATGCATTTCTTTAGGTTCCTAAATACAATGTTTCATCAATCATATTTATCATGAAGCTTTTTAAAGCAGTGTGGACTTGTAAATAGCTTAATAATTCGTAAGATAATATAGAATGTGAGAGATAATCAAACTACCTTAATCTTTCTTTGAAAGCTTTTTCTATAGTATCACACCTTCGATGATCAAGATATACTTTCTTTGATGACTAAAGAATTCATAAAACATATGTATATAAATTTGATCAAAAAGAATTTCAAAAATTGGCCTATATTAAGTCTAGCAAGTAAGGAACTAAAGACTTACCATGACATACCTCACTTACTTTCTGATATGAGAATGACTAATGAAGTTTGAGATGAGGCTCTTTATCATAGAGTACCTTCTTACCATTAGATTTTCTCTCATTAGCTCTTTTGTTAGTGTCCTCAACCTTCTATGGGATTCCTTCTTGCTCAAATTCATGTTCCTCAAGATAGGAGGATCCATAATTTCTAATAGTTATTGGTTTGGGTTCATTCAATCTTTTAGAAGTTTCTCCAACTTTTTGCTCATTTGCTTTCCAAGTTGTTACACCCTGCAAGATACACTAACTAGATTCCTTTTTACATGACCAAGTATTTACATTATTTTGTTCTATGTGAGGATAATAATAATCTTGTTTATGATTACAATTTTTACAAAACTATAAAGTATTTGTTACATGAATAGGATTATCACACATGTTCTTGTTCGAAACTAAACTAGTACAAGCATTCTTTTGAGAGGTTTCTTCTAAGCTATCACTTTTATGCTAATTTTGAGTCTTATCATTATTTTTCTTGATCCTTTCTTCTTAAGTATCCTTGCATTTCTTTTCATCTGAAGGGGTTAGTAGTTGAATCTCAACTTTTATGTTTGAGATTTTCCTTTCTAGCTTGAAGGATAAGGTATAAATTTTTGAAAATTTTCTATGCATATTTTTCTTTACCTTTTTGAGTAGATAATGTAAGATAAATATTTCTAATGAATTTTCATTTTTGAGGGCCATACATATGAGATGTGAGTCTTTTGTAGTATCATTAACCTCTTCTTCACTTTGTTCTCCATTGTCCCAACTAGTGTAGAAGATTGTCTTTCTCATATCAGCTTTAGTTTTATCTCTCCATTACAACTTGATAGTGCTAGGACATTTGGAGGTCACATGGCCTCTTCCACCACATACCCAACAATCTATGGAAAATGCATCAAAATTTGAATTTGTAGAATTTTTACCTTCTTCCTTACCTTTTTATTAATGTGTTCCTAATTGGATAAAGCTTATCCCTTTTCTTGAAAGGACGATTTAAACTCTCTTTTTTAGAAGAGCTATTTCATCATCACTATTTGTTTCTTATTCAACATGCTCCTTTTCTTTTGATGTTGATTTTAGATCAATAGGCTTTTCCTTTATCGTTCCTACACTTATGAGATTTTTCTTATAAGCAATTAGAGCACTTTGAAGCTCCTCAAATTTAAGAACCAAAAAGTTTGTAATTTCTTCCATAGTAGTCACCTTGGGTCTAAACTCAAGTTGTAATGTTCTAATTATTTTTATAATTACATTCCTTTTAGGCAAGTCCTTTTTTGTTCCCCTAATAGCTACAACAAGATTGTTTTCCCTAGAAATGTAATCCTTAATCTTTTCTCCTTCCTTCATTCTAAGCTTATCATATTTGCTTTACAGTACTAAGAGTTTTGATTATTTAACTATAGTCATGCCCTCATAAGTAACTTCTAAGGTTTCCCATATTTCCTTAGCAGTATTACACCAAGCTATTCTATTAAATTATAATTCATTCAATGCATAATATAAACAATTTTTGGCTTTAAAGTCATACATAAACTTATCTTTTTCTTTGGTAGTCCATCTGTTCTGTAGCTTTCAAGGCATTATTGATGGACAATGTGTAGCCTTCAAGGATTGACTCCCATACTTTGAATTCCATAGACTTGAAGAAGCCTTGCATCTTTTCCTTCTAATATGCAAAGTCAAATCCATTGAACATCAATGGCTTTATGTACGATGTCCCTTCCATAGTTCACTCTTGCAATTTGAAGCATAAACTTGAGAGTACCAGGCTCTAATACCACCTATGGATCAAAAACATAGAAGGGAGGTTGAATACCTCCTAACTTTGTTTTTTTAAAATGTGGTTTGAAGGGCATCACACCCTATATAAGCTTTGAGCTCTACTCCAAAGTGTTTCATCACCACAAAACTACTCAACCTCGTAAGGTTCCAACAAGCTCAAAATGTGGTTAGAGGATCCCACAACCTTTACAAAATTAAGCTTAACACCAGATTATTTTGATGCTACAAAACAAATCAATCCAAAAAAATTCCCTACAAGCTCAATAAGGATGTCTTCGAGCAAGAAGCACATCAACACCATAGGGCTACAAAAAGGAAGAAAAAAAGCAAGGAAAGAGTGTAATTAAATTTACAAATCCTTGTACTTGAAGCTTAGTGCAATCACAATCAAGAAAATGATGTTACAATGAAAACAAAGAATAAAATTTATTACAATAGCCAATGATAGGACTTTGTGTGAATAGTGCTTATGCAATTCCCTAGATTTTGACATTGTTTTATAGCCTTAGAGTTTTTGAAAACTCCTTGGAATTCATGGAATAGTTACCAAACAACTAGTACAAATGTCTATTTTTAAGTTTAGACATCTATCTAAGAGATCCCTCAATGTAGGAGAGATTTCTACCTAAAATTATAGACATCTTACCATAGACATCTACTGTGAAAAATAGAAGTCTGTTGTTTTTGCTAGACATCTACTTTCCAGAAACACTTTGAGATATGAAGCATTTTTATGACCCTTGGACTTCTCGATAGTCTTTAGAGCATATTCACTTGATTTGTAGACTTCTTTTCCATTTGTGCTTTCATCTAGTCCATGTAGTCCTCATTTTGACATCTTGATATAGATCTCATTTTCCTAAATTTTTAAATCTCTTTATGAAGTTCTTGTTCATGGCCCTATAAAATTAGTCACACACATACATTTACATTCTCCATTTTCCTTAAGGCTTTGACATACAAAAAGGTCAATAGTAGCATGGGGGTAGCATCCTAATTATTTATATGTGTGTTTGCACTTTATATCTCAACTATTATTTAGAGATGACATAGATTTTGGTAGTATTTAAGGATGCCCTAGTAGGACAATGTTGGATATAAACCACTTTAGAAATACTATATAATTTAATGTTAGAAATTTAGGATCATATGTGTTTCCTTTTTAATTTAATTTTTCTCATTAGTAATTACCCAATTAGTTTGATTGACTTTGTGAGTATAAATACTTGACAATCATTCCATTAGAAATCATTCAATTGCTTCACTGACATCTAGGAGATAGATTGAAAGAGGAAGACTCTAATGAATAGGAGAAAATCCACAAACAAGCTTACATAACCTTCTAGATCTATGTAAGGATTTTAATTCCAAATTCCATTTCAAATCTTATTTACGTCAGATCTTTAATCTTTTTCTTTGCTTAGTGTTTAGTGCCAAGTTTAGGAGATCTCAACCACATAAGAATTTGGAGCTAATTTTAGAAGATCTTAGCCACACTAGGATTTCTTTCAACATCATTTTGGTTAGGTAGGATAATTTATTACAATGTTCATCTTTTAGGTTTTTGGAAAAATATTATCAATGCACATTTCTTATTGTTAACAATGTTTTGACAAAATGCACATTTTATTTTATTAGAAAATTTACTAATTTTTTTAATTCCATTATGAAATTTATTCCATTTCAACTCATTTCAAATTTTATTTACTTCCACCAAATATTTTGGATACTTTGATATGATTTTAAGGATATTTTCTATTTTTGAGATTTGAAATTATGTTACATGCTAATTGCCTAAAAGAAAAAGTTTCCTAGCATGTTAACATGCATCATGGAGTACTTTTTTTCATGTCAATCCATACCATTGTAACCTTGTCATCATGATTTACCAATTAGGCTTTCATTCTAATGTTCAACATAAAAATGACAAGTATCTATGACATTTTAAATTTTTATAAATTAACACACTAAGTTAAAAAGCCCAAAAATATAGTTTAACTATAGAAATTAAGAAAGAAACCTTGGGAAACCACAACTGAATCCTGTAGACTTTACAAATCACTTAGCAAGGCCTACAGCTCACCAACAATTGGTAAAACATGAATTTTAACACTCATCATTGATTTGGATATGAAATATGAGACTTAGGACTTATCAACATTTTGAATTTATAAATGTGAGACTTAAGCCTTATCCCAGTTTAGTAGACTATGATATTTAAGGCTCATTCTCATTGAGAATATAGAAGAAGACTTAAGGCTCCTTAATATTTGAAAACTTGATGTACAATTGTTATATTTCTCCACCATCCTACGTATCCATTTGAATTAATTATGCATGAATACTAACCTTTCTATTTAATGATCCTTATATGTCAAGAATTTGATGGTAAGTATCTTGTTTGGTGGAGCTAACACAAAGGAAGTGGCTAGTTAATTTTCAAGAAATCCTAGGGCATTCAACAGCCTTTTACTATACATAGTAGAAAAGTCCATGTTGTGTTAGCTTTTAAACAAGGTTACATGGAGGGGAGCTTTGGCCCTAGTGAATGATAATAGATAATCTTGAAACTATATTTAAGGAACACAAATAAGTTTTACAAGCACATTTTGTTTAGTTTTGGCTTTGGATAAATATCTTTGTACATAAAGAGTACAAATCTCAACTTTACATTTTGACATAAAGAGTTTGGTTCTAAGCTTCCATAATTTGTATTTAAATATTTGATGTTTTTTGTTAGGTTTTTGTACTAACTCTTGGATGCATCAACCCCTATGCATGACTTTCCAACTTTCTAATGGCTAATTTCAAAGTCCTTAAGGAAGTAATTATGAATTTTTTTTCCTACTAAGTTTGTGAACTAATTTTCCTCTTTTTTGTATATTAGGTAAAATAAATGTCTATGATGAGGATGTATTTGAATAAGCTAATGCTTAATTATAATTTTATATGTTTTCTAGTGTTTGTTTCAATTAACCAATTTTTTATATTCTTCTAAGCTATAATATGTATCAAATATTTTGTACTATGTAATGCCCTTTGGTTGGTAGTGTGGACTTTGTACTTTTCTATCTTTGGTGTAGGTATAACTTTGTTTCTTATTATTTAAAGTTGGTCTTTGACATCAATATGTAATTGAATGATATATTTATTTTTGGAACGCTTGCAACCTAATTCCTTAATACAATTTCTGTTTAATGTTAAAATTACTCCATTGTTACATCAACAATTGACTATTGTAAATTTTTGGCTTGGGCATTAGGGGCTTCAAACTATTTTTTGCTTAGTGGATAGTGTTGTAGTGAGAATTATTGAATTCATAATAACCTTACACAAAATGAGCTAGATATTTTGTGGTCATTAAATGATTCAAAGACATATCTCAAATAAAAAAAGAACTTATAGATTGTTAGAAAAACTAACCTAAGTTGTGTTTTCATTAAATGCAATTTAAATTTAAATGATTAAATCATGTAGCATAAGAAATAGATCATAGTAATACAACCTAAAGAAATAATGTGTATCAACATGATATTGCTATTGTTGGATTAAGGCAAGAACCTTGAAAAAGAGTTAATTATGTAGATGAACAAAAAAAATAAAAATATATGATAATATGAAACCAAATCTAAAAACTCAAAAGAAATCTTTGATCTTACATTAGGCAAAATGAAGACAAGAAAATACCCTCATGATACTAAATAATCATAAAATTTGAATAAAAAATAGAATAAATAATTAGAAAAAGAACTTGGAAGAGAGAAACAATAGCTTGGAGATATAATTAGAGGATCAAATGTGGTTGATGTAGGGCTATGTTACCCAAATTTCTTTGTGATGCATGTGTATGATGAAGATCTCAACCAAAAAACAAAAATTGCTATGGATGAAACACTAGCAAAACAAAAAAAAGGATTTGAATCATATCAATTTTGGATCCAAATCTAATCAATATCACTATTTATCAAGAGAAAAATGCAATGGAAATATAATATGCTAGTAGGGAAAAGAAAAATAGAATTAGAAGCTCTAAGATTATTGAAAGTGCTTAGAGGTAATGATGTTTACAAGAGTAATTACTACAAGTAGTCTTTATCAAACAAGCTTTTTATTTCTTTAAAAATATAACCCAGTATTTATTAGGAGCATGTTCTTATTTATAGGCTAGAAATTCCCTATAATTAGTGAAGAAATGATGCAATGATAGCCAAAAAATGTTTCTAGAAGCATTTGGATTGGAGAAATGTCGTACATAACTATAACAGATATCAAAATGTAGTTGACATAAAAAAGTAACACTAGACATTGAGAGATAAAATGATGTTCAATATCAAGCATCAAAGCTGATGTTAGAATTGAAAATTAGGATCAACATTAAATAGGACATTAAATGCCAAAATTGATAGCCTAAAACATAAGTAATCAAAAGTAATTTCATGAGTAACGTGGGACATCAAATTTGGGATATTCTGAAGATGATGACAAAAACAACATTGCCAATAATGTAAGACATCAAAACTAGGGTCGTTTGAAAATATTTGAGTTTTTGATGATGTTAATGTATCCAAAATGCTAACTTATGTAAAAAAATCAAATTAGTTACAACATTGTCCCCTCTTGATGGATACTGCTAAAAAGTTGAAGGAGAATCCATCAAGAAATAACAAAGGCTACTATTGATGCTCAAATACTATAGATGTAAAGAGTTAGGTATCTAGGCTAGAAGAGAAGTTTGATGTAGTGATGAAGATTTATCTAGGGCAAGTGACGCTAATGTTTGTGTCACATCACCTGGATGATACTTATAATTTTCATATTTCCAATTATGCTAGAAGTCACCAAGCTAATGCTCATATGTTGGATTATGACCTGGAATGTCTCTTAAGGACCTTTGAGAACCCTAAACACAACTTATGATGATGATTTTTGTAGCATTTTGATAGCTCAAGTGAATGTAACAATGTTAAAACCATACTTGTCTTTATCACTAGTGAGTTGAAAAAGTGGGTGCAATGATATCGTAGCTTTGTGTTAACTTGATTTTCAACTATGGAACATTAATATCAAGGTTATCACATGCAATATCCCTTACAAAGTATGATTTCTTATTTTCTTAAAAGAAAAATTTTGCTAAGTTGATGTATTCTTATTTTCTTAAAAGAAAAATTTTGCTAAGTTGATGTATTCTCTTCTCATGTGTTTAGTTAAATAATTATGTTGTTTACAAAGATATTGTAATTCCCATATCTTAGTTATTTCAATGTTTATTTTGAAGCATTTATTTTTCCTCTTTTTTACTATGCTATTTACAATGGAAGTATTAACCTATCCTTTTGAGGGTTAAATGAAGAAATAAGTAGTAGTCTATCCTAGCCCTATAACAAATGTTTCTAGACTTACTAAGCTTCATTAAGGATTTTGCTACTTTATCAAGGATTTATTGCTTTCAATTTTTTTTCTTAGGTAAGTTCTTCTGGAGTAGGTTCACTCTAATAATTAATCACCTTTAAAAACTAAATCCATATATTATAAAAAGATAATGACTTTTTCTAGAAAACTAGAAAACTAGCTATCTTTAATTATTCATTTAGAAGATTACAAAAGGATTCCCAAAACCTAAAAAACATTCAAAAAAAAAACCTATACCCTCAAATGATATTGTAGAGCATGAGGCTCTACAACCACACAATGGCTATTCTCAATGTAATAAAAAATCAATGGAAAATCTCTTTCATAACCTAGTATTGAGATTTAGTTCAAATAAGTAAATGAGAGACAACAACACATAGCTCAATCTACATACATT
Source organism: Gnetum montanum (assembly GCA_015680685.1). Classification (NCBI taxonomy): domain Eukaryota; kingdom Viridiplantae; phylum Streptophyta; class Gnetopsida; order Gnetales; family Gnetaceae; genus Gnetum; species Gnetum montanum. Next base: position 378,310 of record MNCI01009716.1, read on the forward strand.
GATCCTAGAGTTGCAACAACACCTGCCCTCACATGAGGTGCTCTATTAAACTCTTGCTAAGCTGTCCTCAACTCATGAGCTCTCACCAAGACTTCTCTCTCATCCTCTGTTCATTCATAAATATGAAACACCTAAAAATTAATTAAGAAAATAGGATAAAAACCTAGGGAAATCTTTCATAAGCTCAACTTGAAGTTTCCATGCTATTTCTATATTTTTCCTCCATATCTTGATTGTTTCCCATCTTGGAATTATCTCTAGCATTCTTGGATTATCTCTAGCATTCTTAGATTATCTCTAGCATTCTTGGATTGTCTTTTGTAAATTTCTAGCTTTTGAACAAGACATCTACTATTTTTAAAAGACATCTCCTCTATGGGTGAGATGTCTCTACTAGGGTAAGACATCTTACCTAAGACATCTCCATTGTTGGGGAGATGTCTTCCCTAAGATGTCTCCTCCAAATCCAAGACATCTCCTAAACAAACTTAAGAAATATTCTTTAAAGACTCTAGTCCTAGCTAAGATGTCTCTTTGACCTTCAATACATCTCCACGAAGTGCAAAATCTACAAAACACATACCTAGGAAAGAACAAGAGGATTGAAAGAGGTATCCTATATCTAGTAAAGTGAACTCATGTAAATAAGGAAGTAGAGATTGAAGTGAACCATCACTCTTGAAGTTTGGTCTCATGGATCCATATAGCATCATCTAGAAATTAATCCTCCCAATGGATCAAATACTCATGCCTTTAGACTCCCTAGTGCTAGAACATTCCTTTTTCTTAAGTTCAATTACCTTCCTTTTCACTAAAGACTTGAACTAATCAATAGCCCCCTTCAACTCATAAATGCTATCCTATATTGTCTTCTCATCAATTTTTCCATGATCAATTGGTCCATGATAGTGCACAAGATCTAAAATATTAAACACAAAATACATATCAACATCATTTAATAAATTAATCTCAAAAGCATTATCATTGATCTTAGTCTTGATTTTAAAGGGCTCTATCTTTTTGGCTTTCAACTTGGAGAAGTTAACATCTTTCATTTGCTTCTTCTTCAAGTGCATCTAAACCAAGTCAACAACAAAGTTTTTCTTCCATTTACTCTCATTTCTCTTAAGGACTCTCTCTTCAACCTTTTTCTCAAGCTTTAATTTTACTTGTGCATAGAGATCCCTCACCTCTTTTATAAAATTAACACGTACTTGACCTTCATCATCAAATATCTTCAAAGTATTCACCATCTTTGGACAAAACAAATAGTACACCTTAAATGGGCTTTTCCCAATAGTAATATGAAAGGAATTATTGTAAGAAGGTTAAACTTTCTTCTTCTTGATGTTGAGAATTTTTTTACTCATCTTTCCTCACCATCAAAATCACAATGTGATTTCATTCACATTGTCCATCTATTTCACAACCAAGACATTCAATTTTAGCACTATCAATATCCACATCCACATTAATAATGATCTTCTCATTATAACTACTACTACAGCCATCATTATCAAATACAAAATCAGACATATTACCACTATTAGTCTTGCTCTTACTAACAATTGCATCAAAAATTACATTACTTCCATCATGTACAACATAATTTACAACTTCATCATAATCACCATAATGATCATGATGCTCATCATCACAATGGAAAAAACAACTACCAAGTTGAAGTGAAGAAATTAGCATCCACCCTATTAGCTTCAACATAAGAGATATTACTACCATCAATAAGGTGAAGTTCATATCTACTCATATTTTCATGGCTCCTCCCATCCATCTTTGATTTAACTTGACCTTTTACACGTGGTTATCTAATCTTATCAAAGCATTATTATTTAAGATTTCACATAGGAGTCCTTAACTCTTTTGGTTTCTCCTCTACAAAGGAATTATTCATAGCTTCTTCAATCCTCTTTGGAGGTACCAACTCAAAAGGTAAATTCTCCTCCATGACTTGAACATCATATTCATCATCAACATAATCATTATTCCAAATACGTTGGCTAGAAGACTCAACTCTCTCCCTTGAGATACCCTTAACTTAGCAAAGAATCCTCTTTCCCTTGTTACAAGGTATAGAAAAATTGCACAAATAATGAGTATCATACCCTCTAGTGATGTCCTTGATCCTTCTTAAAGAAGTAGCTTGATCTTTGCTACTTCTTTAGCCTTGATATTTTACCTCCCATAACTTATGAGGTAGAAACTCTCCTTAATCAGTAACATATACCATTTTAGACTATGAAGATCTCTTGGTCCCTTTGATGAAGCTCCTGGTTCCCTCTTCTAAAACTTTTGAGTATTTAACACTTCCTTACTTAATAAGAGATTATTAGGAACTACTTTTCTCATTGATCTCTACTTCATCATACCTTTCATCTTCCCCCTTAAATACCTTAGGAAATCTCACCCTTAAGCCTAGCACACTTGTGGGAAGTTCAACCTACATATCATAATGGTTATAAGTAACTATTTTCATAACAACAAATCCAAAACTAGTTTCATCATGTTCTTTAATATATTTCCTCTCTCCTAGAAGGATTAATGAAACATTAAGTGAGCTTTTCTACCTCACTTAATCAGCTATCATTGTAATCAACTCATTGATTTCATTAGATCTAGATACACTCTACATGTTTCTTACTTCATCAAATTGAGCATCATTGGTAACTTTCTAAGGTCTATCAGGAATTACATCAATATAATCTATTGGAAGTAAATTACACTTCACAATATCATGAAAACTTCTAATTTTAAACTTCAAAATACATTATTCCTTCACCTCTTGGAAAAAATTTCTAGATAACCAATGCATCTTATATGATCTAGGATGAGGATTTGTTACCAATCCTAATCTAGCAACTACCAAAGAAGAAATAACATTTTATTGGTCTTCCCCATTAATCAAAATATGAATCCATTCCCCACTAAGAAAACATCTAATCCTAATTTGAAATAAGAATTTTCTATTAGGATGTTCTCATCTACTCATATTTCCCATGAATGCACAAGAATTTAATTTAGAAACTTCCTTAATTTTTCAAGCATTAGGATTACCTCTCTAAAGACCTTGTCTTGATGTCTCCTCCACCTTCATGTTTTGCACATCCTTGACCTTGGCTACCTTGTGAATTGGACATTGTCATTTCTTGTGCTCTAATTATCCACACTTGAAGCACTAGATTTTTGATGAGTTACTACCTTGACCCTTGCCTTCCTTGCCTTGGTCCTTCTTAGCTTTTCCCTTTTCATTTCCTCTTTCAATCTTCTTGTCATAGCTACCATTCTTGTCTTCAAATTTGTACCTAGATCTCTTTTCAAATTTGGTTCTTTTTTCCTTCCCCTTGGAATTTTGTTTACTTCTATTTCTAAATCCACTTAATTTCTGTTCCACCCTCAATACCAAATCATAAGTATTTCTAAGAGATTATGGCTCATAGAAAGATAACTCCTTCTAATAGGTCATTATGAGACCTCCTAAAAATATTTAAACTTGTTCATGCTCCTCCCAGTTTACTTTAACTTGATGAAATAGATCAAAAACTTCAAGATAGAGTTCTTTAACATCCTTGTCATCTTGCCTTAGGAATTTCAACTTCATAATAGTCTCTTATCTCTGACAAGATTGTTCAAATATTTTTTTCAAAATATATTTTATTGGATCCCAATGTCTAATGGCTTAATCAATTGATATTTCATAACCTTGGGATTCATTTTCCCACTAAGTAGAAGCCATACCTTCTAATCCAGACTTTGCAATAAGTACCCTCAAGTTATTTGATACCTCTTCCAACTAGAAATAGTTCTTATCTACCTTTAGCAAAATTTCAAAAGAATTGGTATCATCTACACCATTGAATGTCTTCAACTTCATGTAAAGAAGTATTGCAACATTTTTAAACACTATAGAAAGCCTTACCTCATCTTCCTCATCAAGCTTTCCTGGAGAAGAAGTATTCATCACAATTGAAGTCTTTGGAATTTTCATCTAAGAAATAGGATTCCTTTCCATTGAAATCCTTCACTAATGGATTTCTACACTCCAATATCTAGATTATCCTTTCCCATCAACCACTTCATCCCCACTTGGTTGTAAAACTTCTTCACCTAATCATGCATGTTCAACACCTCTTCATGTTTGGATATGGCTAGGACCAGCATTCTTGTCTACCTCTATGCTAACTTCATCTAATCAAGCAACCATCATTTGGAAGATAGACTTCATGCTTCCCATGTCTCTATTCAAGGCTTGAACCTATTTCTTCTTACATGTCATCTGAACTAGACAAAATCTTTAATTAATTCCAAGTAACAATAAACACAAAGCTCTAAAGTTCCAAGCAACACAATGCTCTGATAACAATAACACTAGAACAAGTTCACTACAATAGTTTAATCACCTTCAAATACAAAATATAGATGTTATGAAAAGGCAATAACTTTTACTACAAAACAAGAAAACTATCTATCTTCAATTATTCATTTAATATATTACAACAAGGTTCCCAAAACCCATAAACATCCAAAATGAACGTATACGCTCAAATAATAATGTAGAGCATGAGGCTCTAAAATCATACAATGGCTATTCTTAATATAAGACACAATCAATGGAAAATCTCTTTCACAACATGGGACTAAGATTTAGGTCTAGGAAGGAAACAAGAGACAAGAACACATAGGCTAATCCACACATATTGACCTTAGAGTTACAACCACACCTACACTTACCTACTGTACTCGATTACACTCTTGTAAAGCTCTCCTCAACTTAAGAGCTCTTACCAAGACTTCTCTCTCACTCTCTATCCATCCATAAACATGAAACACTAGCAAATTTATTAATAAAACAAGATAAAAGTCTAGGGAAACCTTCTACAAGCTCAACTTGAAGCTTCCATGTTGTTTCTAGCTTTTTCATCTATCTTCCAACTATTTTCCATTTTGGAATAATCAATTCTAGAAGTTTCTAGACTATATAGGTCATCTTTAGCATTCTAGGATCATATTTTGTCAATTCCTAGCTTTCAAACAAGACATCTACTATTTTTGACAGACATCTCCTCCATGGGTAGGATGTCTCCACCAGGGCAAGATGTCTTACTTGAGATGTCTCCAGTATTGAGGAGACATCTCCTCTGCTAACAAGATGTCTCCTTCAAATTGAAGACATCTCTAGCTAGACTCAAGATAGATGTCTTACCTAATATGTCTCCACTATTGAGGAGACATCTTCCCTAAGACATCTCCTTCAAATCAAAGAAATTTCTTTCCAAACTCATGATGCCTTCTATGAATACTTCACTCCTAGCAAAGATTTCTCCATTAAACCCAAAACCTATAAAACACACATGTAGGAAAGGATAAGGGGATCAAAAGAGGTATCCCTACATCAGCCTACCTACTTATCTAACTTTGTTGTTGACATGACTCCACTTAGTAAAAATGAGATGTAAGAAGTAAACATGTAGCTAAAAACCTTGGTCAATGAAGCAAGTTCACTCCAATATAATTCAATCTTTAAACTTACTAAATCTAGATATTATAAAAAGAAAACTAGATATCTTCAATTATTGAAAGAAAAGATTACAATAGGGCTCCACAACCCATAAAACATCCAAAAACTCCTAATACTCAAATGATGTTGCAGAGCATAAACATCTATAATCACGCAATGATTGTTCTTAATGTAAGATACAAATGAATAAGAATCTCTCCTACAACCTGAGATTGAGATCCAAATACATAAGTACACAAGATTCACTAAGCCAAAACACATACAATTGACCAAAAGTTGCATACACACTCATGAACTCTTCACATGTGCTCTCATGATACACATCACACTTCATCAACTTACTTGATGCTCATCTCATGATGATACAAATATGAAACAACATCAATAGTTATTAGAATTAGGAGATAAGAAACTTAAAAACATCGTCCCAATTCAACTTAAGGATATTAAGTTGTTTTCAACATTTTCTTCATCATTTTGATTATTTTTCAATTTTGGATGATCAATTTTAGAAGTTTTTCCACTTGTACAATTCATCTTTAGCCTTTGTGAGATTTCTTTCTAAAAATCCGAACTTGTAGGAGAGACATCTTTAGCACCTAGGAGATGTCTCTAGCTTGGTAAAGACATCTTACCATTGACATATCTGATCATAGAGATATGTATTATATTTGTCATAGACATCTTTACTTCTAAGTAGATGTTTTCAACAACCCCTATAATTCTTACATGAAGACTTAACACTCTACTTAGACATCTCTTGAACCTCCTAGACATCTTCTATGAAGACTCAACAATTTGTCCAAATGTATCTTGTACATCCCAAAAATCCTTCTAGCTCCTAAAACCTAAAAAAACCACCTATAAGAAGAAGAAAAGGAAATTGAAAGAGGTGCCCCTATACTAGTTCTCCCACCCTTCAAAAAGTTGGACTCATGTAAACAAGGGAGTAGGAATAGAAGTGATCCCACTCATGAAGTTTGGTCTCATGACCATGGCCTCTTATAACATAATCTATAGATTGATTCTTCAAATGGATCAAGTACTCATGCCTCTTTCCTTCCCAAGTGCTTGAAGCTTCTCTCCACCCAAGTACAATTTTCTTTCTCTCCATTGAAGGCTTGGACTAATCAACAACCCTCTTCAACTCATCGATGGTACTCTATATGGTCTCATCATTAACCAGTTCATAATAGTGTACATAATTTGAACTATTAAACATAAAATACAAACCAACATCATTTGGTAAGTTAATCTTAAAACCATTATCATTAATTTTGGTCCTAATTCTAAAAGGCCCCGTCTTCTTAGCTTTCAACTTAAAGAAGTTGATACATCTCAGCCTCTTCTTCTTCAAGTGTATCCAAACTAAGTCACCAATAATAAAATTAGGCTTCTACTTTGTCTCATTACTCTTGATGACTCTCTCTTTAGGCTTCTTCTTAAGATTTTATTTCACTTATTAATGAGTGGTGAGGTACCCCTACACTCAACCATATGAATACAAGCATCTCACGCATGATCTAGTCGAACTCCAAGGACTAAGTGCTTATGTGCCCTAATGGAACACTTAAGGTTAATCAATCACTGTCTTCCCAAACTTACTTGTATTTTCATGGTTGTATGGTTAAGTAAGCTTGAGGTATATGATTTTTATGTCTTTTATCTTTTTAATGTCTTATGCTAATAAGGGAGGGGTGAAGAGACTAAGTGACTAACTTTCATTAACTATTCACTAACTAAGTTCTAATTGTCCTAGAACTAGTATCCATTCCCACTTTCTGCACACACCCTAAACCAGTGCAATGCTACTACGATTACCAAAAGCTACTTGTTACTAGGTTACCAAGCGTTACACATGTACTCGAAGCGATCCTACTGAATGCACTTAAGTAGGAGAGTCAAGGGTTGAGAGAGATTGATTCTCTAGGAAAGCATTTAAATAATTAACAATAATTAAATCCTATTTAGCTTAGTCCATATGCTACAAGGTTTATCATAAAGTTCTTCTTTATTACCGTACAAAAATGTGTGCTCAGGTACAATTTTCTCGAATAAAGATCCATTCACTTTAAGACTCCTACTGAGGGCACATGGAAATTATTCTAAATCTAGAATGGTAAAACTACAATAGTTTGGCTATGGTCTAAGTCTAGATGTCTAAAATAGGGAAAGAAGCCTCTTATTTATAGACATTGCAGCGGGCTACGATATCGCGTATGTGATATCGCGGCTCATCATACCCCCATGACCGAATGATAACTCGTCCTTGAGTTCCTTACAAAATATTGGGAAGGTATGGGATTATTGACTTGAATGACACTAATGGTAAATGGGGTGACCTATGAACAGATCATCATTACAACACATGACAATATTAGTGTTCATGATAATAAGAGTGAACACTATACACATTTGACATCCAGCCTTATTTGGCAGCTAAGAGAGAAGAAAGAGAAAAAGAGAAAAAAGAAGAAGTCTGTTACTACCAACGCTAAGATTGCACCTTCCGTTGTCCATCCATAATCGCACCATTAATCTTGTTCCTTGCATAACTGTTCCAGCACCATTCCATTCCAAGTATTTCCTCCAGATCCAATCCATTGTTGTATGATTTCCATCTTCACACACAACACAGTCTTATATTAGCAAGGGTAAATGAATCACAATGCAGTTGATACCTTGCCTCAGTGTAAAGTCCATTAGCTGAGTTGTGATATGGCTAATGCGGATATTGGAGAAAACACTGGTGACTACCCAAGGTGTAGGGGTTGAGAGAAAATTTAAAAAATTGGACCAAGACCCCCATGACTGAGAGCAAGCCTCTGGTAGCAAGAGAATGGAAAAAGATAATAAATAAGAAAGATGGAGAAAATGAAACAATGGCAACGCCGATAAAATGGATGTCAAAGATGGAAATGAACAAAAATAAAGGTTGATTATGAAAATGTTTAAGGAAAATAAATTAACTAATGCACCAAATAGGAATGCCAGTGGGTCCTCCCAAAAGCAGGCTCATGGCCTTAATGCCCTGACAATCCCACATTCAAAGAGTCCGTAGGCTCTAGAAATGTCATTTTGAAGAAAAAGTTAAAGTATTAACCCTAAGAATTTACCAAAGAGAAAACAATATGTTAACCAAAATATGGATTATTAATACAACTCACAATGAGGTGAGAAATGGAGAAAGAAGGATAGAAAGAAGACAATGGCATGGAGTCTCAAGAACAAGGTGGCGGACAGCCCCTTGTGTATTAATGATTAATGTGACTTAGTAGATCTCATTCCACATCTAGCCTCAAACCAACCACATCTAGTGACTTCGCATTAATACATCCAGCCAACCCATCCTCTTGAAGTAACATGAATGTCTCTGTCACAGAGTCACCACCATTCTGACGAAACACAAAGGGGAAAGAGTAGGAAGCAAGAAAGGGCCTTAGTTAGAGGGAACATTTTTATTTAGTTCCATAACCAATGCTTGTAGCCCAGATGATTATTTCTTCTAAGGGGTGTGCTTTGAATTCTCACTTTCTTTCTCTCTCTCTCTCTCTTTTGTGAGAACTACACCATGCAAAGACTTATTATTTTTATTGGCTCAGCTTCCTGATACTGCAGCAACATTAGAATGTTAAGGAAAAATCAAGAAGAAAACATCCAAGCACCCAAGAGGATGGTCAGAACAAATGCATTAAATCCCCTTGGAGTCACACACTTTTCAGTCCTTGTGTCCTTCCTTAGTTTGAGAAATGCCCAATCACCAATTCGTTGATAGTACTTATTATTTAAGGAAAGGGACTATATGCTACCAAGCTAAGAGAGACCATAGAAATTCATGGATGTATGGATGAGGTGGACTCATTGCCTGTTATATCAAAAGAACCATACCCTAGTATCAACATTATAACTCAAAGGTAAAAACCAAACATTAGCAATCAATGGAGCACAATTCATACCATCTTCAGGAGCACTTATTAGGTGACAAACTTAACAAAATAAATAAACACACTAAGAAATGAAAGAGTATAAACAATGTTGCAAAACAAAAATAATGAAAAATTAAAGAATTTTGTGAAACAAAAATGTGTAAAAAAAACTTAAAAAGGAACTGAGGGCCTTGATTGATTAGCATAGATGGCCATCTCCCCCATGACTAAGTTGAAAGGGAGACATCCAAAATAATGAGAGAGGTCATCCTTTCTCTAATGTGTTATGTGCATTGACCATTCTAGATTCATGGTAAGGTTTAGTTTGTTGCACATTAACTAGCAATCTTTTATCAAAGTGCTTGTTTGAAGTTTTTAAGAATTTTCAGCTTCCCCCTATTGATGTTTTCAAGTTAAGGGTTGGAAGTTGGTGACACTCTTGCTCCAGTGCATCTATGCTTTCGACGTGGGCACAAGTTGTTCCCCAAATTAGTTCCATGCATGTTGGTGAGTTGCTCTTCTAGTCAGCTATCAACAACTAGGTGTCTTCTTATTGTGTGGTTTCCAAATACAGGCACTTGTGTATGTTAATTTCTTGGGCACACCGGTTGCATGTAGGCAATGTTGAACATTTCTGTACATAATCACACCCTATATTACTATATGTGATGCATGGAACTTTCTTCCTCTCGATCTTCCCAAAAGTGTTTTCCTTAGATATTTCAAGGGAAAGATCGTGGATTCCTAGGCATGCATTTATGGTACTTAGCCATGCCCTTCCCATTATTATTGGGAAGTCCCCTTTGTCATTGTTTACTTGTATCACTAGGAAATAAGCCAGCTATGATCAACCACACACAATGTTAACAATGTGCTCCACCAATCCCAAAGGAACAGTGATGGACAGGTTAGCCAACTCTAAGTGAATATTGCTCGTCTTTAGTGGAGGTAGGTTCTAGGCTTTATACATCCCTTGTGATATTAAGTTGACTCTAAAACCTGAATCTAGAAGAGCTTTACATGGTTCATTCCCAATGACTTGGAGATAAATTAAAGGACTTCCAGGATCAGAGAATTTCTTGGGAAGGTGGCCCTCCTTGATCCAATTAGTGATGACATGTGTTAACATAACCATGTGTGTTGAGCTCTATTTTTGATTTGAAGGGAGCTCTGAAGCCTTATTTGAAGGAGAAGCGTTCAAAGGTTCAACCACTTATGGTTGTGAGAGCTTGGTTAAATTGTTGGTTCTGAAGAAAGTTCTTCTCTTTGTACGGTTGTTAGAACCAACAGTGGGTTAAAGGGTTACAGCTCTTGTAGCATTGCGTTGCTACGGTTGAGTGGGGAGTTCCCCTTGCATTGCTAGAGTAGGTGGTAATGGAGCTATCGATGTGAGAGTCGTGGATGGGTTTGGAGGATGGTATGTCTATGGGTTGTCTCGCCTAGGAGAAGGAGTCCTATAATACTCCCGAGCTTGGTAGTGATGTTGTGGTGTCACATGACCAACAGAGTCACGTGGAGAGATTAGCTACTACACATAATAGTCATATCGGTTCAATTGCCAGTAAGGGTATTGTTTCCGTGGTGGTGGCATCCCCCATGACCATGGGTATTGCCACTGCTGGTGTTGCTCAATAGGTTGTGGTGAAGTTCCACTTGGGTAATACGTTAAAGGTTGGTGGAATTGCCTTGGGTTACCTTGGAGATAAGGTAACCTTCAGGGTGTTTGTTATTTGTTAAGTTGTGGGTTAAGTGCATACACTCGAGACACTTGCAGATGTGAGATTACTGGGAAACATCCCTTAGGATGCTCATACTAGCATATCTCACATCCACTATCATTGTCCATATCAGAATCCACAACCTCTTCGGTGATGGCCATTTTACCCTTACCTTTGTTACTTGGATGGTCCAAATCCCTCTTTTTCTTTTTGTCATAGTCACTACCTCACTCCTTAGACTCCTCTAGGATTTTGAGAACGGTTTCAAATCTACTATCTAAGGAGTCCCACATTTGGTCTACCTTTTCCAACACTTTTGTTGTTAATTTTTGGAGTGACAAGGTTTTCCTATTCACCTTCTCTTCGAGTGGTGACTCTTCCTCCTCCTCACAGAATCTCACTTCCCTTTTTCATAGGGAAGGATCGTGGTTGTACTCTTCCGCACTTTCTCTCTTACGTAGCTTCCCTTCTTCCTTAGCTACTTGCTCCAAAATTCTATGAACCTGATGGGACCTAAGTTCTGATAATCTCCCTTGGGCATATGTTCCAAGGGTTCACCTGGTTTCATGCCTAAGTTCATCTATGAGATGGCGCAATTGATCCTGCTGTGAGTAACCATGGCCTGGGAAACAATGTAACAATGCATAGTATCGGCCCATGGTAGCATCCAAGGGTTCATGAGTTCCCTGCCTCCATCCTTGGATTTTCTTTCATAGGTTGGAAGCCCAGGAGTACTTTTTCTACTTATCATTAAATAGTTCTAGCATCGTACTCCACCTTCAAATGGATTCTGGTTCTAAGGACTGGTACCAACTTTCCACTTCTTTTACTAGTGTCCTTGGGAACAACTTTAGCTTTTGCCATTCATTCTCAATGTTCTGTAAGGCACATGCATCATGAAATTCTTGTAAGTGGTTTTGAGGATCAGCATTGTATCCCCCCTCAAATCATGGGATATTATTCATGTCTAACCTCTTGATCCTACTATCTTTTTGGTGCCTTGTGGGAATTCTAACAGACTCAGTGATGTCTAACATGTTTCAGGTTGCAAGTAGGGGTTCTTCATGGTCATTTCTTCAATAGCTTTTGTGATGTCTATGTGGTTCCCTACTCTCCCCTCTTCCATGTCGTGATTCTCTAGAATGCCCTCATCATCGTTCCTAACTCTCTCGTCAAAGTTTCTCACTTTTCTTACCCTTATCCTTACGGTTAGGTTCCTTATGATTACATCTTGATACTGAAGGAGAAGCTGAATGTGATGATGAAGGTGAAGAAGAAGGATCACGATCGCCATGACGATGTTTCATACCTTCTCTTCAGTGGTCTCAACCCCGATCGTGATGACGATCAGAATGCTCATCCTTATCATGTGTTTGTGTTCTCTTGTTGAACACTTTGTGTTCATGGGGATCAGAACCAAGGTTGTGAATTGTGGAGTGAAGGTTCTGATACACCACCTCCTCACCATCATTAGCAGGGGGAACATCATTTTGTGGAGAACCTATTGAAATAGGTTCACCACCCTTAATTTCGCTTAAGACAGGTGGAGTGTTATGGGGTCCTTTGCCCTTCAAAGATGTGTGGTAACTCTCCTATTGCAAGTCCCATTGACGTTGTGCTTCTATGGGATGGTAGTCCCTTGTGTCGTAATCACATGCAACATACTTTGCATACAATTGTGACATGCCTATTCATGCAAGAGCACAAAGGAGCATGTTGGGGACTGCTCAGTCTAGAGGCAACACTATGTTACCCTCCAAGTCTCTCCAATGCAGTTGTTCATCTTGATGGAGAATAAAGGTAAAGTCAGGTATATACTCATCATGATGAATATATACCACACAGAATTGTTAAGGAACTGGCAGATTTTGGTTATGTGTGTTGTGTCGCCGACTGTCTCTAGTGTTGTTCCTAGGCGGTGAAGTGCTTTTGTGCAAAGAAGAAGACATTTTTGTCTTACTCGATGTGCTAATTACCATTGTCTTATTTTTCTTTTGATTAACCCTAAGGATTCGTTCTAGCATCCCAACAATATGAATGATCTTCTATGTTCTACGTAGTGCACAAACAACTAAGTCCTTGACAACAAGGCCAATGATGAGTGGCAAGGTACCCCTACACTCAACCATATGAATACAAGTGTTTGACGCATGATCCAGTCGAACTCCAAGGACTAAGTTCTTACGCACCCTAATGGAACACTTAAGGTTAATCAATCGTTGTCTTCCCAAACTTACTTGTATTGTCATGGTTGTACAGTTAAGTAAGCTTGAGGTATATGATTTTTATGTCTTTTATCTTTTTAATGTCTTATGCTAATAGGGGAAGGGTGAAGAGACTAAGTGACTAACTTTTATTAACTATTTACTAACTAAGTTCTAATTCTCCTATCACCAGTATTCATTACCACTTGCTGCACACACCTTGAACCAGTGCAATGCTGCTGGGATTACCAAACGCTACTCGTTACAAGGTTACCAAGCGTTACACATGTGCTCGAAGTGGTCGTACTGAATGCACTTAACTAGGAGAGTCAAGGGTTAAGAGAGATTGATTATCTAGGAAAGCATCTAAACAATTAAAAATAATTAAATCCTATTTAGTTTAGGCCATATGCTGCAAGGTTTATCAAAAAGTTCTTATTTTTTACCGTACACAAATGTGTGCTCAGGTACAATTTTCTTGAATAAAGATCCGTTCACTTTAAGACTCCTACTGCGGGAACATGGAAATTATTCTAACTCTAGAATGGTAAAATTGCTATAGTTTGGCTATGGTCTAAGTCTAGATGTCTAAAATATGGAAAGCTATCTCTTATTTATAGACATTGCAGTGGGCTGTGATATTGCGTACGCAATATCAAAGGGGTGGACACGATATCGCAGATGCAATAGTGCGTACACGATATTGCAGCTCATTACTTATGCATGGAGATCATTCATCTCTTACAAGAAATTAGCACTAAATTAAGCTTGACCATTAAAGCTCTTAAAAATATCCACCATCTTTGGATAAAAACCATAGTTCATCTCAAATAAGCTATTACTAATGGAAACATTAAAAGCATCACTATACAAAACCTCAAGATGACACATCAAGTTTTCCACTTAGACTATTCATCACACAAACATCTCAAAATTTTTAGCAAGGATTTATTCACCAACTCCACTTGACCATCAAATTGTGGATGATAAGCATTAGAAAAAATTAATTTTTTCCTAAAATTTTTCAAGAAACCTCTAAAAATGACTTGTGAACTTGGAGCCTTTATCACTAACAATATTCAAAGAAATTCCATGCAACTTCACAACATGCTGGAAAAACAAATTTACCACATGAGAAGCATCAATCATATTTTTGCATGGAATGTGCCAACTTGGAGAAATTATCCAAATTAATAAAAATTGCATGTTCTCACTTTTGGTTTTTTGAATACCACTTATAAAGTCCATTAACACACTTTCCCATGGATACTTAGGAATTACCAAGGACATATAATGTCCATCTACTTTCTTACCTTCTTTAAGTTTTTGACATGTCAAACACTCCACAAAATTTGAAACTTCAGTTGTCATATGAGGCCAAAAATAGTGCCTACCCATAACTTTTAGTGTTTTATGCCTATCCATGTGACCTACCATGCCACTACAATGCTTTTTAAATAAAATATTTTTCTTAAAATCATAATTAGGAATACATACCTTTCCATTTTTGAATAATAGTTCATCTTTAATATGATCATCCCTCCATTGGTCTATCCTACTACACAATGGCTCCTTGAGAATTTTCTAGACCTACCCAAAATCACAATCTTGTTCATACAAATTAGCAAAATCAGCTATACCTTTCACATGAGGTATGCTGAAATTCACCACATGCACCTTAGACAATGCAACAACCATCACATTAGCTTTTTCACTTTTGTATTTTAATTAAAAATTAAACTCCTATAATTGTCCAACACACTACATGCACTTTGCACTCAACTTCTTTTAAGAATTTAGATATTATAGTGCTTTATGGTTCTTAATCAAAGTGAACTCCTTGGGAAACAAGTAATGCCTCCAAGGCTTGGTTGCTTGAACAATAGCGTATAATTCCTTCTTATATACATTATATTTCTACCTTAACTTATTTAACATTTTAGAAAATAAATTATGAAGTCTACCTTCTTATGAAAGTACCCTACCAATGGCAAGTTCATTTGTATCCATCTCTATTTGAAATAGCTTCTGAAATTCTAGAAGTATAAGCATCAATTCACTAGTCATATTTTTTTTCAACAAGTCAAAGCTTCTTTGGGTTTCATCATCCCACCTAAAATCTTTATTTGTATTTAACAAAGTAAACATAGGCCAAGAAATACAACTAAAAGTTTTTATGAACCTTTGATAAAAACTTACTAAGCTAAGGAATGATCTTACCTCCTCAACATTCTTAGGAGTTGGCCAATCTCTAATTACCTTTACCTTAGTAGCTGCAATCCAAATTTGGTTTTTAGAAATCACATGCCCTAAATATGTGATTTCCCTTTTGAATAAATGACTTTTCTTCACATTGTTCACTAGTTATGCCTCCTCCAACTTAAGATGCATCATCCTCNTAAGAAACCTATGCCTTACTATTATCCTATTTACTACCCTAGAATTAATGCACATCCTCCATTTATCATTGTCCTCCCTTGGCATAAGCACCGTTGGAACTACATAAGGTGAAATGGATTTTCTCATGAAGCCATTTCCAAAGTGCAAGTGAAATGGAACTATCCTAAGGATGATGAGTGTCCATTCCTAGCTTATCGTACATGTCCTAAACTCACATACACATTGTTGGGATTACCAAGTATTATGCTACTATGTGAGCCAAGGAATAATGTTGCTACGATCACCATGAGAATATGTATTTATGCTCAAAACTAGTCATGATCATTCTATTGATTGGTTAATGTGCATGGAAATGTAAACATTAGCTAAGTATATAGAAAGTAAATCTATTCTAAGTCAAAGTGTTACAATGAATGTGAATCAATCTCATTCTTATTTTCATTCATGAAATGTGTCTAGGTACAATCTCACTCAAATAATACTCTGTACAGATGAATCAAATCCATGTTGCAAGCACTCATTGACTATTTGCTAAGATTATGAAATAAAAATACAAGAGTTCAACTACACTATTAATCAAATGGTGTCAAATACATGGCAGGTGCTCACATATTTATAGGCAAATACAAGCATTACATTAATGGGGATGTGTTAGTGCATTTGGCTGCATTCATAGGGATGCATCAATGTAGATAAGTTATAGCAGATGCGATATAACATTTATGATATAGTAGATGTGATATAGCATCTATGATGTAGCAACCAACTAAGATGTATTAACAAGGATGTTACAACGCACATGCAACATAACATCTACGATATCTCAACTGACTAATACACTTGATAAAATGATGCTTCATAATGTTTCAATGACCTAGCTACTTGACATATTAAATTTGATATTAATATGCAACTAATTTGAATAAAAAATGCATCAAAAAGAAAAATTAAGCTTTAATACCACTAATTCTAGAACAAGTTCACTCCAATATAATTTCATCTTCAAACTCACTAAATCTAGATATTATAAAAAGTTAATTAATATACTAGAAAATAAGAAAACTAGCTATCTTAAATTATTGAAATAAAATATTATAATAGGATTCCATAATCCACAAAACATCCAAACATTAACACTCAAACAATGATATAGAGCATGAGGTTGTACAACCATACAATGATTGTTCTCAATGTGAGACATGATTGAATGCGAATCTCTCTCACAAACCCAAGACTAAGATCCAAACACATAAGTACACAAGATTCATCAAGCCAAAACACACAAAATCAACCAAGAGCTTCATACACACTCATGCACTCTTCACATGTGTTCTTATGATACTTATCATACTTCCTTAATTTACTTGATGCTCATCTCATGGTAATACAAACATGAAACAACATCAATATGTAATGAAATTAGGAGAAAATAAACCTAAAAATATTTCCTTAACTCAAATTGAGAATCTTGGGATGTTTCCATCCTTTTCTTCATTGGTTCAACTATTTCCCAATTTGGGATGATCAATTTCAAAAATTCCCCTAGCCATATAAGTCATCTATAGCCTTTGGGAGACATCTTTTTGAAAATCCCCACTTGTAGAAGAGACATCTTTGGAGCTTGGGAGATGTCTCTAGCTTGGCAAAGACATCACACTAGAGACATCTTTGATCATGGAGATATGTCTCAAGTTTGGCAAAGACATCTCCACTTCTAGGCAGATGTCCTCAACAACCTCAAAATGTCATTTGTGAAGACTCAACACTTTGCTCAGACATTTTTTGAACCTTGTAGACATCTTCTACAAAGATTCAACACTTGGCCTATATGTCTTTTAAACCTCCCAAAAATCCTTCTAGCTCTCGAAACCTATAAGAACCACCTATGGGAAGAAGAAATGGTATCAAAAGACATTTCCCTACACCAATTGAACAACAAAAAGCTATAGAAGAACAATAATACAATTTCATTCATTACCAAGATATAATGTTAAAATTATATGAATGAATATAAGAAATACTAAAGACACAAAAGTTAGATAACAATAATGCATTAACACAAAAGCAAATTTAAAAAACTTATCTTAGATATCATAACTATTATAATTGCAAATTAAAAGGCTATGGTAGATTAAACTAAAAGTCATGATGTTGTAGCAACAAATCATGGTAGAATGAATTATAAAAAAAATAAACAAAAAATTGATCTTCAATAGAAAAAATATATTAAATATGGTTACAAGGAAGAAAATAGTCGATGTCATCATCCTAGTCCTATTCTAATCAAATGGGATCAACTACATTAGTTCTTTTTCATCATTCACCTCTACAAAGAACTAGATCTTTATTTATTTGTAGTTTATTAAAAGCATATTTAATTATGTTTTCCCATGTCTTCTTTTATCTTCCTTTAAATAGCTTTCCTGAAATAGTGATATAGTAACCTTTCTTTATAAGCTCATTGTCTAATCTTCTATGCACATGTCCAAACCATCTAACCTACCATTCTTGTGACTTATCTGAAACAAGGTAGAAAGTAGTATTAGAAAACATTTTATCTAAAGCTTTAGGTGATTTGGTGAAGAAATAAGTAGAAGAAAGAAAAAGAGTTTTAAATCTTGAACTTGTTAGGGTTTCTAAAAATCAATATAAAAATATAATTAAAGTTTCTCTTAAAACTATGAATAAAATAGGACATATCTTGATCTAACCTGAGATACTCATTAATGCTTATCATACTAAATTCAAAGGTGATAACTGCATCATATTTTTCTGAAATTTAGTGACCTAATTACTTAAATAAATGTTTGGCATAACTTGAAAAGAGAAAATTTTGGATAAATGAATATCAACCAAAAATTTTAAAAAGAAAGACAACTAAACTTACATAGTAAATGTATGAATAAAGAAAATAAAAGCATGAAGTAGAAAGAATAAGATATCTTTTTCGAATGCACAATACATTGTAGTAATTTAATGTAGTTCATCTTCAAAAAATTCCTAAACACTTTGTATTGTCAATTTTTAAATAGATATGGTAACATTGCCATTAACATGATTTTAACATTAGTATTTTTAACAAGAAGGATATTATCAAAGTTATTAAAACTTAGATAGTCTATGATTCTAAAAATTTTGATTTAGCTAGTAAATGTAGGAGGTTTCAAATATAATAAATACATAACATGATTAAGATTTTTATCTTATATATTCAAAAAATAATTTTAAAACATAATCAAATTGTAGAAGATTGATCAACACAAATACCATATGTACCTAAAATTATCTAAAGGAATTACCTATATTTCTTTCTTTTCATTACTTGCATCTCCAATATAGTATATAAAGCTATAATTATCAAGATAACATCCTTTTGAGTATTTAGAAGAGATTAGTATTGAACTTAAATTAAAATAAAAATTCTATGTATGTGTTGATGTTAATGTAATGACTAGCTCGAAACAAATTAGCATTTTAGAGATGTAGAGTAGCCAAGGATGGCTAAATGTGCAAGATTGTGGTTGACTTAAAAAAAGATGAGAATAAACATAGTAGGATATTAAAATGGGATTCAAAAGTATTTTTCAAGCTTAGTGAGGAGCGGCAAGGTACCCCTATGCCCAACCATACAATTCACAAGCATTCACACGCAATCTAGTTGAATTCCGTAGACCTTAAGTTCTCAAGTACATTGGTTCTAAGATGTGGAATCTAATCATGACAATTGTTGTCTTCTCAACTACACTTGTGAAGCTTAATTGTATAGTTAAGTATAATTGAGGTACATGATTTTATTGTTTTATAATTTATTTGTCTACGATTAAGGATAGGAATGAAAGATAGAGGAATTTAATATCTAATTAATCTACTTCCTAACTAGCCTAACACAAGTACTTGTTCCCACTCTCCAAACACATCTTGAGTGCATATAGCATTGCTGGATTACCAAAAGTTAAGAATTTCTAGGTTACCAAGCACTACACACATGCTCAAAGTGGTCGTGCTTGTGTTGAGTAACAACTGGAAATTAATTACTTAATTAAAGTGCATTAAGATAAAGTGCATGAATATTAAATGCATTACAAAGAACATTAATCTATTCTCAGTGCTACAAGGATTATCAAAAGGGCTTATCTTTATTTCCATCACACTACTATGCTCAAGTACATTAGTACTCGAACAAAGATCCATGCACAGCCAGACTCCTATTGTGGGCAGTTAGAAATGTTCTAACTCTAGAATGGCTAAACTGCAATAACTTCATTACTCTATGACAAAAACTATATGAAAATTTTGTGTCCAAGAACTATATTTATAGGTTGGCATATACCCCACAATATCAGATATTCAACATTGTATCTTGGGGTCCAATATCGGGTATCTAATATTGAGGCTCCAATATTAGAGCATGTCAAAACATGATTTATCATACCTCCACAACTAAATGAAAACTTGTCCTCAACTAAAGAAGAGGGAGGATGGGATTATTAACTAACATATAAACTTACTCAAATGGAACAAACAAACTCTAAGTGCCTAAGTGTACAAATATACAATCTTTTACAAAGTTGGATGATCATGACAATAGTATTGAACACCCTAGACAAAACTAACATCCAACTCCTCTGGCAATTGAAGAGTGAGGGAGGAGATCCAACAATCATGAATGATCCTCATTGCATGGTGCTACTACTTCTTCCTTGGTGAAGATAATACTACTTCTAGTCCACAATTCCCACTACAATCACAACAAAATAGTAGATTAGTGTGCAATGTGTAACATACATCCTTTAAGTACCTTGTCTCATGGATGGTTATACTTGGCTAAGTTGTGATTATGGTATATTGATTTCTCTAATAATGTTAGCGAGAAAAATTGAAGAATAGGATGAAATGGATAAGTGGTCCATTAAATTCAAAAATGTTCAAACACAATGAAGTACTTGAAGAGGGTATAAGAATTCGCAACAACAAAAAGAGAATCTCATTAAAAAATTTGTGATGATGTGTACAATTGGATGTCATTGATGGAGTATGCAAAAAGATTTGATTGTAAGAATGTCTAAGGATAAAGAACTTAACTAACCCAACCAAAAGATATGCAAGTGGATCCTCCCCAAAGCAAGCACAGGTATTTTATTGCCCTTGAATAACTTCAAATTGAAGAGTTTATGGATCCCATGGATGATTAATGTTTATGCAAATTTAAGTATAAAAACTTGGAAGAAACTACCTAAGAATTATAACACATGAAACTAGTAGTGAGGTGAGACATGGAAAGCATAGATGGATGAGAGAGAGTGAAATGGAATTCCTAATTAAGGTCGCATGAAGTCTGTTGTAAATTTTGTGGTTAAATGACCCAATAAAATCCATCCTTAGTCCAAACCAAAACCAACCATGTTCAGTGACTTCCAATCATCATTCTAAGACCAATCTATCCCCTGAGACACAAGGGTACTCCCACAAAACAACCACTATTTCTTATTAAAGAAAAAAAGAGAAGTAGGAAGTGAGGAAGGGCCTCAATTAGAGGGGACCTTCAAGCATGGGTAACCTATCTTTCTATTTCCATAACTAGTGCTTGTAGCTTATTTATGTTGTCTAAGGGGTGTGCTTTGAATTTCCATCATTTTTTTAAAAGAAACCACACCATGCAAAGACTTATTCAACTTCCTATTTTTGGTCAACATGGAACGATAAGAAAGCACCCAAGCAAGAAAAAAGGCACAAAGAGTACCAAATCCTTTTTAAATCACACCTTGTTCAGACCTTTGAATCCTTTCCAAATCTAGAAACTACCAAGGTCACAAATTCATTAAATTTTTATTAATGAAAAAAGGGACAACACATTTCTAGAATAAGGAAAACAATAGAGTTTGTAAATGGGTGGATGTTGTGGACTCACTGCCTATTGCATAAAAAAGAAACCATGTCCAAGTTATCAGTAACAAAATTCAAAACTAGAATCTAAACACCAATAATCAAATAACCAAATAGCACATGCCCACATCAATTAAATCACACTATACCTAGTTGGCAAGAAGGCACAACATTATTAAAACATAATAAGAAAATCATATCCAAATAAAGGAAAATGTATAAGAAATTGTAAAATATTGAAGAAAAATAAAAGATACTAATGATTTTGTAAAACAAAAAGTTTTAAAAATAATAAAGTGTAAAACAAAAAGATGAAAAATTGAGCTGCTTATATGGTTAGCATGATGGCCATATCCCACACAACTAAGTTCAAAAGAGGAGATCTAAAAGATTGAATATGGTTATCTATCTAATGAGACATTGGTTGTATTGGCATGCTTAGGCTCATGGAAAGGTTTGACTTGTTGTATGTTGACTAGCTATTTGTTATCTTAGCTCTCAAGTTTGTAGATCATCATGGCCCCAAACAAAAAATTTTAGTAAATGATGTAAGGTCCTTCCCACAATATCTGGAACATAGTTTGTTGAGGTAGGTGTGTGGGGTTCTAGTAGAGGACCTTATCTCCTGGTTGAAATTTGACTTTTCTAATTCTAAGGTCATGGTGCTTTTTGTTAAATGGCTTGTGCATCCTATTAGATGATAGGGCTACTAATCAATTTTCATTTAGTAATTTGAGATCATTAATCTTTCTTTTTGTGCTAGACTTAAGTTAAGGTCAAGGTCACAAGTTGTTGAAAGTTTACGGAGCTTGGATTGAATAGGAAGTATTGATAAATTCTCGTACACCAACTCATAGGGAGAATAGCATATCGGAAGTTTCCATGTTGAGCGGTAGGCCGAGAGGGCATCGTAAAGTTTTTTTGCTCTAGTATTTCCTATATTTGCTAACAGTTCTTATTAGAATCTTTCTGATTTCCCTATTGGTAACCTCAACTCGACCATTGGCTTGGGGGTGGTAGAGTGTTGTCAGTTTATGTTCAACCCCCAAGCATTGCATAAGCTTCTAAAATGTAGTACCTATAGAGTGAGTTTCATTATCAAAAATTAATGCACATGGCATACCAAACCTATTTACAACATTTTATTATACAAACTAACTAGCAGTAGAAGATGTACAGTCGGTGAGAGTTGTTACTTCTACCCATTTTTTACAATAGTCAACAACAACTATGATATACAACTTTCCATTTGACATGGGCATGATGGGGCCCATGAAGTTAATTCCCTAGATGTTATAGGGTTCTAGTGGTTGGATCCACTATTGAGGTTCCTTCATTCGAGTAGTCATTCCACCATCTCGTTGGTAGTGTTCACAAGAGTGGACAAACTAGTCAGCATCCTTGAAGATTGTTGGCCAATAATACCCTACCATGAGGATTTTAATAACCATGCATCTCCCAGCATAATGGCCTCCACAAGGACTCTCATGAGTGTCCTTAAGAATGCATAGTTGATCAGCATTAGGGACACACCATCGAGCCAAGCCATCAGTGCACACCTCGTAGAGGTGTCTATTGATCTCCATGAAGTATTTTACCTAGTGAAGAAACTATGGTTTCTTTCGATGTTCCAATCATTGTGGAATCTCCTAAGTGAGAAGATAGGTAAGAATGCCATCATACCATTTAGGCTCAGTGGGTAATTATTTAGTTATATCCCTAGTAAAATAGGAGATCAAGAAATAGATTAGGTAGCAGGATTTCTTTCTCTTTGTTGTCCCATCATAATCAAGATAAGTGGTTATTGATCACATTATTAGTTCCCTTTTGATCTATCATTGTAAGATCGAATTCTTATAAGATCACCAACCACCATATGATATGAGGGCTCACTGTTGGCTTTTTCATTAGGAAGAAGCTGGTGCTATGGTGTGTGTGCGCAAACACCTTGTATCTAAGCACATAGTCTCTAAAATTCTTGAGAGAAAACACCACTGCCATCAATTCTTTTTCTGTAGTGGTGTAATTTAGTTGTGCATCCACAATGCTTTGACTTTCACAATGTATGTAGTATGCATATTTCGTGTCATCCATCTATGTAAGCATAGTTCCTAGGGCATAATTTGATGCATTCGTCATAATATGAAATGATTGAGACCAATTGGGTGCTTGCAAAATTAGAGTTTCTATAAGTTTCTCCTTCAGATATTGAAATGCTTTTTCACCTTCATTGGTCCAAATAAATAAAGCATCTTTCATTATCAACTTAACCAAAAATTTTATGATCTTAGAGAAATTCTCTATGAATTGCCAATAGTAGCCAGTATGTCCAAGGAATGACCAAACATCTTTGATTGTTTTTATTTGGTGGGTAATTCCTTGGATGACCCTTACTTTTTTAAGGTCTATCTCAATTTCTATTTGTGAGATTTAGTGCCCCAATACAATGCCCTCCCAGACAATCAAATGATTCTTTTTCCAATTGAGCTACAAGTGGGTTTTAACACATCTTTTTAGTACTTAAGGAAATCTAGGGCTTGCTCAAATCTAGCTCCATAGGTGGAGAAGTCATCCATAAAGACTTCCACACTGCTACTAATCTGTTGTTGAAAAATGCTTAGGACTGGGCATTGGAAAGTAGTAGGGGCATTGCAAAAACCAAAAGGAATCTTGCAATATGCAAAAGTCCCCTAGGGACTTATGAACATTATTTTGGCCTTGTCCTCTGGTACTATCTGGATTTGGTTATAGCCACTATAACCATCCAGAAAACTATAGTAGTAGTGCCCAAATATTGTATCTAACACCAAATCAACAAATGGCAATGGGAAATGGTCATTGAATGTTGCCATATTCAATAGCCAAAAATCGATGCAAACACACCACTTACCACCTTTCTTTGGCACAATCACAAGTGGACTAACCCACTCACTATCTACAATGGCATAGATAAAACCTCATTTTGAGGAGTTGTTTGATTTCCTCCTTAATGAACTACTTTGGTTTGGGGTTTAACTACCTTTATGGCTACCTCTTTGGTTTCATGGCTAAATTAGTGTAGATACAATGCTAGCATATCTAAGGATTAATCCTTGTGAGTTAAGGATATGACCAAGCAAAGGCTGCTAACCATCTTTCAACCATGTTCAATAGCATATATTTTAATTTTGGAGCAAGATTTGCATTGATTATTACCAAATTTTCATTTTTTAAGAATACATATTCCATGCCAACAGGTAGAGTTTTTACTTCAAGGGGTTCTTACTTGAAATTTTTAGGAATTTTTAACTCTCCCTAATAGGTATCATCATTTGCAGTATTAGAGAGTTAGTGATGAACTTGCTTTAGTTCATCCATGCCTACGACATACATGCATGTTAGGGTCTCAATTGGTTCCATACAAAGTGTGCTACTTTTAGGATTAACGATCATTGTTTTGTGTTTGCTACATACAAACACCTTTGAATTTTTGCTTTTCATGCATACTATTTGCACGTAGAGATGGGTGCTCATTTAATAAACTAGAGTTTTTGCACACAATTGCACCCTATATCATTGTACATGATGCATAGAAGTCACTTCTTCTCAATCTTCCCAAATGCATTTTCTTTAGATATTTCTAGGGAAAGATCTCTTATGGCCATTCTTAGATCAATGATTCTTAGCCATGCCCTTCCCATGATGATTGGAAAGTTTCCTATGCAATTCTCCACCTTGGTTACCAGGAAATTAGTAGGATAAGACCACTCACAGATAGTGGTCACAATTTCTTTTAGTAGTTCCAATGGAATAGTGATGGACTAGTCTACCAATTCTAATTTTATATTGCTCTTCTTAAGATGGGGTAGGTTCCATTCAGTATACATTTCATAAGAAATCAAGTTGACATTCGAACCTGAATTAGGAAGAGCCTTACATGGTTCATTCTTAGCAATCTACAAATAAATTACAGGACTTCTAAGGTCAGGTAAATTCCTAGGAAGGTTGCCAGCTTGAATCCAATCAAATATAGCATGAGTCAACATAACAATGTGGATTCGAGACAAGATATTATTTGAAAGGGACTTGAAGGAATTTAATATAAAGAGAGATGGAGAAATAGGATTGCAAACCATAGCTATATGTGAGGGCTTAGGTAGACCGTTGGATTAAAAGAAAAGTATTTTCTTTGATTGAGTGCCTGAGCCACTCAATTGATGTACCAATTATAGATTAATAGCCCTGGTGACATTGCATTGTTGTAGTTGAGATGGGAGTTTTCCCTACATAGATGGAGTAGGTGGTAGCTATGTTGAGGATGGAGAAAGATGTGTAGGAATAAGAGGAGGATAAGGATAAAAGGTGGTATTCCTCATAACATGTGGAAAATAAATTTGATAATAATCAAGAGGATAGTAGTGAGATTGAAAAGTGGAAACATGACTGGAAGAGTCATGTGAAGACAAAGGTTACTAAACGTAATATCCATATGGATTGGATTGTCTATAAGGGTGTTTTTGCCTTGGTGGTGCAAGCGCCCATGATTGTGGTTGCTACCACTATTGGTACTATGCATATGGTTGCGGTGGAGTTTCACTTGGATAATAGTATTGTTGTTGGTGGAACTACCTAGAATTTCCTTAAGAATAAGACAATCTTCTAGGTGTTTGCCTTTGTGTTAGTTGTGGATTCAGGGCGTACACCCTAGACTCCTATAGGTGTGACACAATAGGGCAACATCCCTTAGGATGTTCATAATGGCAAATGAAACATCCACCTTCATCATCTAATTTAGTTCCCGTAACTTCCTCTATTGTAGCAATCTTATCCTTACCTCTTTAATAGGCATGTTCAACTTCCTTACATCTCCTATGCTCATAATCACTACCTTGTTCTTTGGAATCTTTAGAAATTTTTAGGATAGATTGAAATCTATTATCCATGGAGTCCCATAACTGATCAAACGTTGCCATAATTTTAAATTGAAATTTTTGAAGTGGCAAGGTTTTCCAATTCACCACCACATCAAGTGATGATTCTTCCTCACTATCACAGAATCAAACCTCCCTCTTATGAATGGAAGGATTGCAATTGTATTCCTCTACACTTTCTCGCTTCCTCAGCTCTCCTTATTCTTTTACTACCTGCTCAATCAATCTTTGGATCTAACAGACACATAATTCTAATAGTCATCCTTGGGCATAGATGCTAAGGGTTGTTCTCATTTTAGCCTGTCTACAATGTGGCAAAGTTGGTCCAATTGAAAATAACCATGGCCACGTCATCTATGCAATAAATATCAACTAATGGCAATAGCCAAGGGTTCATGTGTTTCTTGTTTCCATCCTTTGATTTTCCTCCTCAAGCTAGACACTTGAGAGTATATTTGATATTTATCATTGAACAATTCAAGCATTGTACTCCATTGTCTAATAGATTCTAGTTCTAAGGCCTAATACCAGTTCTCTACTTCTTTAATGAGTATCCTAGGGAACAACTTAAGTTTTTGCCACTCATTTTCTATATTTTACAAGGCACATGCATCTTGAAAAGCTTGGAGATGGTTTTGCAAATCTAAGTTATATCCCCCTTTAGATCTTAGGATATTATTCATGTCTAGTCTCTTGATTTAACTATTCTTTACATGCCTTGTGGAAATCCTTCCTACCTCTATAATGTTGAGCATGCTTCAAGTAGCAAGCAAAGGCTCATTAAGGCCTTGATTCTGGTGCCTATGATGTCCTCTACTACCGCTTCATTCATGGTGGTGGATCTCTCTTGACCACTTGCACCCCTTCTCTTGACTTGCCTAATGGTCCCTTTAATTATTTTTTGTCCCATCAATCACCTCCATCACTGTCATGTCCCTTGTGGTTGTGGTTAAATCTAAAAGAGGAAGATGATGATGAAGGTAAGAAGGAAGGAGGACTAGAACGATCGTGGTACCTACTACCCCTCTTTGGTGATCATGGCCACAATCATGATCAAGTTTCTTCTTTGCATTTCTACCTTAACTTGCCTCCTTGGATCCCCCTTTGTTGTTGGATCTCTACTTGCCAAAACCCAGATTATGGATTATGGATTGTAAGTTTTGGTTTTGACCTCCTTCATCAAAGTTAAAAAGAGAATTTTTGCCAAATGAAAAACCACCATAGAAGGGTTCTCCACCATATTTTTGGTATGGCAAGTACAAAGAATCAGTGAACCACTTTCCCTTTGTAGATTCATAGTGTTACTCTAACTGGTGATCCCTTAGATGTTGTGCATCTGTGGAATGACAATCCCCGATATCAATATCTTGCATAGCATACTCAACATGAAGTATCTGGAGGCCCAAATGCACAAGAGGTTGGTGGAGCACTGTAAGAACAGCTCAATCTCGTGACAACACAATGTTGCCCTCTATGTCACACCACCGTAGTAGTTCATCCTGGTGCAAGATGAAGGTGAAGTTAGGTACATACTCATTAGAATGATCATATAAGACTTGATATTATTGGGGCACCTAGTAATTCATTCCATCAAACTCAAATGGATAATTGCTCTTGCAAGAAGAAGACATACTGTGTTAGATAATAAAAAATTCAATATGCATCTAAAAATTGTTGTAGTACTCTTAAGATATGATATGACTCTAAGGTTCATTCCAGCAATATTAAATAATTTCCACTAAGTCCTAAATAGCACACATAACAACTAAAGGTCTTTAGCAATGATGTCAATGATGAGTAGTGAGGTACCCCTATGCCCAACCATACGAATCACAAGTGTTCACATGTAATCTAGTCAAATAATGTATACCTTAAGTTCTCAAGTACACTGGTTCTAAGACATGGAATCTAAGCGTGAAAATTATTGTCTTCTCAACTATACTTGTGAAACTTAATTATATGGTTAAGTATAATTGAGGCACATGATTTTTATTGTTTTATATTTTATTCGTCTATGATTAAGAATAGGAATGAAAGATAGAGGAATTTCATATCTAATTAATCTACTACATAGCTAGCCTAACACAAGTACCCATTCCCACTCTCTAGACACATACTGAACACATATAGCACTACTGGGTTACCAAACATTAAGTGTTTCTAGGTTACCAAGTGCTACATGTATCCTCGAAGTGGTTGTGCTTGTGTTCATTAACAACTAAAAATTAACTACTTCATTAAAGTGTAATATGATAAAGTACATGAATATTAAATGCATTAAAAGAAACATTAATCTATTCTCCATGGTACAAGAATTATCAAAAGGGCTCATCTTTATTTTCATCACACTTCTATGCTCATGTACATTAGTGCTCGAACAAAGATTTGTACACACTTAGACTCTTGTTGTAGGCACTCAGAAATATTCTAACTTTAGAATGGCTAAACTGTAAGAACTTCATTACTCTATGACAAAAACTATATGAAAATCGTGTGCCCAAGCACTATATTTATAGGCTAGCATATACCCCAGAATATCGGATATTCGACATCACATCTTGGGGTCCAATATCGAGTATCTAATATCAAGGCTCTGATATCACGTATCCAATATCGAAGCATGTCAAAACATAATTTATCACTTAGATTTCAATTTTAAAAAATAAGGAAGATGTTTTTATATATATGTACTATTAACTACATCACAAAATATATAAGAGTCATCAACTTTCATGTTAGTGACAAATTGATAGAGTCTCCATCACCCCACTATGTATACTATGACCATATGCAACCCAAAAAAGTAACAAGATATTACAATTGAAGATACAAAACCTTTTCAACAAGAGATATAAATGTGTTAGAAATTAAAAATAAAGTTAGTTTCAAAAATAATTTTATTGGAAGGTACTAAAATAGTTTCTATAAATAAGAAGTTTAT
This sequence comes from Gnetum montanum, assembly GCA_015680685.1. Taxonomy (NCBI): domain Eukaryota; kingdom Viridiplantae; phylum Streptophyta; class Gnetopsida; order Gnetales; family Gnetaceae; genus Gnetum; species Gnetum montanum. The sequence goes on from MNCI01009716.1 coordinate 407,825, forward strand.
AGGTAAGTAGAAATAATTTGATGAATAAGTTTTAGAGATAAGGTTACCCATAATGAATTTTGGTAATAATAAAGCTTTCAAAAATGAATAAAAAAAGAAACTCTTAGAACATCAACAAAATATATACAAACAATAAATTAATATCCACCAATGTTTTGGAAATTTTTTAGGAATAAATTTTTTACAAGTAATGATATTTCATTTGGAGGGATTAAGGTGTTCTATAGAAATCTACCTTACCATATGTTAAATCACATAATTAGTTGCATAAACCTAGACATTTTATAACTTACATATGATAAAGTATAGAAAAAATTAAAAATTAGCTTATGAAATAGCTATAGATATAAAGGATTACATCCTAAATTATTAAAATGTGAGAGAGAGTTAGTGTGAACAAAATGGGCTTTACAATGATTTTTAATACATAGTAGGTGATTAGTAGAGTTGTTATGCTTTCTCAAGCATAAGAAAAATTAAAGTATTCTATAGAAATTTTTTTAAGAGTAAAATTTTGGAAATTAAAGTTTTGAAAAATTTATATGGGTAAATTTTTTTCAAGCAATGATATTTCATTTGGTAGGATTAAAGGGTTCTATAGAGATCTATTTTACTATGAGTTAAATCATATAATTAGTTGCATAAACTTAAACCATGTATAGCTTATATACAATAAAGTATATCTAGAATAAAAAATAGCTTATGAAATAACTGTACACATAAAGGATTACATCCTAAATTATTAAAATATGATAGAGAGTTAGTTTCAATAAAGGTGGACCTCAAATTGATTTTGAATAAATAGTGGGTGATTAGTAAAGTTGTTATACTTTCTAAAACATAAAACAAATTAAATTTTAATAATTACAAATTGATCATGATCATGATCACTAACTTTTTTCCAAAACCATTAGCTAACATTTTGGAGAACAAGCTAGGATATTAGACAAAAGAAAACATGATCTTACAAATAGAACTTAGAAGAAAACATTCTATAATAGATCATGTACTTATTCTTAGATATTACATTCAAAAAGCAAAGTTAAATTCAAGGAAGATAGATATCTACTTTATTCACTTCACTAAGGCCTTTGATTCAATCGTGAGAGAAAATTATGTTGAAGGCTTATTAAACAAAAGCTTATTCTTGGTTTACTCAATATCGCTAAATAATTATATAAAAAATTTTGAACTAAAATATAAAGAAGCTATAGAAATTTATTAGTACTATATTTAGAAACAATGTTAGAAGTAATGTTGCACCAACTAGATAAATTTTGTGAGTGTGCACAAATAAAAGTGAATGTTGAAAAATATTAATTTGTAGAACCAATAAGAGAAATTATAAGTTGAACTTAATAGTATATAACTTGAAGTTCTAAATAAATATAGATATTTAAAACCAATACTCTCAAAATTATAAGTGAAAGCATTTTATATTACAATGAGTTGTAAATGGGGGTCTTGGAACCTAAAATAATAAAACATACATCCGAAGATATATAGTCTAATTAGAACCTTATATAACTCAGCATTGCCCATCGAAATTGAACTAATGACTTGGAGATTCCAAATCAAGTATTTTACCACTAGGCAAATACCTCTCAATGAGTCATAAATGGCAAAAAATATTATTGTAATATATAGACTTGGAAAATTTGAAAAGATCTATTTTAAATAATTATACAACCTATAGTACTCTATGGATGTGTGATGAGTAGCGAGGTACCCCTACGTCCAACCATAAGAATCACAAAGCGTTCATGTGTGATCTGGTTGAATTTGTGGACTTTATCATTTCTAGTGCACTAGCCCTTTAGGAAGTGAATCTAGCCTTAAGGTTAATCGTTTTCTTTCCAATTACACTTGTGATGTACATTGGTATAGTTAAGTGTAACTGAGGCATCTGATTTTTATCATTTTATGTTTTTATAGTTGAGTGCTTAAAATGTAGATAAAAGGAATTTGATTAACTAATCTAAATTAACCATTTAACTAATAATTTAATTAATCCAAACATAAGCATCCATTCTCACTTTCCATATATGTCTTAAACCCACGTATCCATTGCTGAGTGACCAAGCGCTATGCTACTAAGCATACCAAGCAATAACACTACTGGAATTACCAAGTGAATACATGTTATACTCGAAGCGGTTGTACTTATGTGTGTAATCTATTTGGCCTAATTGTATTATTAATGTAATAAGTGTAAAATATTTAATAAATAATTAAAACATTAAATGTGTGAATAAAGTAGCTAATCTATGCAAAGTGTTGCAAGATTTATCAAAAAGCTCATCTACAACAATGCTCAAATAAATACTCGTACACTCAATGACTCCTGCTATGAGCACTCAAGGAAAAATTCTAACTTTTAAATAGAAAAAATGCAAGAGCTCTAGTGCAACTACAATCTCTACTTACGCCATAAATGTGGCTGCAAGTGTGTATTTATAGTCGACTACAGACACTACGTCGACAAGGCCATGTCGATGCATGATGATGAGGCTACATTAATGAGTTTATGTCAACATAGCCAACAAAACACAACTCATCATACCCCCATGACTAAATGAAAACTTATCCTTGAGTTCCTTTACAAAATTGGGAAGGTATGGGATTATTAACTAACTTTTCTTCAAACAAAACAAACTAACTTGACAAAAAAAATGAAGTGTACAGATCAACTCATTACAAAAAATAAAGGTGTTCATGACACAAAATTAGACACCATGACTCAAATCTTCAAAATTTGGAGAACAGCTTCCTTGATGATGTGAAGCTTGTTGGAGAAAATCAGATGGTCTCAAGCAATGGTGGTTCCTAAGGCTCCGAGGAACCTTCATCGGCTTCATGCACGAGCAACAATTGAGGTGGTTGTGGCTATTCAACTACTGCTATAGCTTCAAGCAAGAGGTGAAAAGCATCCAGCAGTGCTTTTCATTTTCTCCTTCTTACTCCTAGGATCATGCATTTTCCACACAACTTTCCCAATGTGGGTAGGACCAGGCACATCCCAAGGACATAGGATTACTGGAAACAACTCCTTTGCATTAACGAACCAAGTGGCAAACTATTTTCGTTTAATGTCGAACACCCTAACTGCATTTTTCAGCTCTTAGTAGTCATTCATCCATTTGGCTAGGTTCTCAACAATAGATCATTAGTCTCTAAATTTCCCTCTGAGAACTTCGAGTTCAACGTTTGCAATCTCAAGCTTTTGCTTGGTGTCTTTGTGGTTCTTGAACTTAGCCACATATAGTAGGTACAAGCTAGGCACTTGTTTTTCTAATTCTAACTATAGTTGTCCAACAGTCAACATTGCTAGGTTTGCATAATGGAGATTGGCCAACTCCATATACTCTGTCATTTCCTTGATCTTCAAATCCTTTAAGCAGAGCTCCACTTTGTTGTAGGCATTGATCCCATCAACAATGAGGTGCCACACTTCTCTTCCTTGTTGGAGTTGCAAGAGGGCTACATTCATTTTTGCCTTTGCCATCTGAATGTCTTTCTCATTAACTTCTTTCTACAAGACAACCTAGTCCCTGTAGTGATTTTTCAATTTCTCAAATTTGAGGGCTTTATTCTTCTAAGTGGTGATCTCAATGATAGAATTTTGATGCAAGGTGTGTACCTCCTCTATTGATAGATTGCATTTTTCTATAACCAATTTCCTTAGTGCAGTGTTTACCCTGGCAAGCTACTCCTGCTATTGATGAAGAAATTATTGCATTTGTTCCTTCTATGCATCAACATTTCATAGGTGATAATTTTTTGTGGTTAATTCTTCATTCAACTAGCGCATCTGACTCAAGTCCTTTTGGATTGAATATGTTTTGGCTTTAGCTATGGCTTGTTCAAAGATGGTCATTACTGCTTCCTCCTCAGCCTTCTAAGATCACTCTTAAAGCTATTTGATAGCTTCATCTCTTGTCACTAATAGGCTAAGGATTTCTTGATTAGTAAGTTAAGTAAGAAGTTTGGCAACCTTCATGGCCAAGCATTGATTTTACTCTTGGGCTATTTCTAGTTGCCTATCCAAAATAATACATTTTCCCCTTTCATTCAACAAGTCTATCTAGGTTGTAGTGATGTTCTTTGGAAGATTAAAGATGTTTAGAGTTAGTTACTTGGTTCCTACTAGTCACTCTAGCAATTTTTCATGTTGAGCTATGTTTAATTTCCCATTAACTATGCATGTGGATAGTTGCATGTCTTGAAGTGTAGATACATCTAGTAAAAACATCATTGGTGCATTCAATGCTTCTACTACATGATCAATACTCACTTCTACCACTATCTCCCACCCTTGGTGTTGCATTATCAAGATAGTTATCCCTTTGTCTTCCTCCAACCTCACTAAGAAGGTGGCAACATTCCCAGATATTTCTAGAAATAGATGATGTGTTGCTAGTGGCACCATCACCTCTTGAGCATTGGGATCCAACCTTGAAAATAGTTGCATTCTTTGGGCAAATAAAATGGGACCACCCCTCTCTATCTAGTTAACTATTTAGGCCATCTCATTAAGGTGACTCATTACTAGCTAATACACAGATGGTTCTACCCCACTCATTCCTACTTATTGCTCTTGTTTTCTTAAGAGCTATTCTCAAATTTTCCATAGACATTCAATGGTTGCGTAGGTCTCTAATGTTGTTTCCTAAGTGGGTGGTGGTGGCGATAGCTCCTCTAATTTAGTCATCATTAACATCTTCTCTTTCATGATCTCAAACCATGAAGCCAAAGGAGTATGCCTGAGTATGTTATTAGAGTAGCAAACAATGCCTACCCTCTTGCAAGGTTTTTAGATGAGGCATGGAAAGGGTAAGGTCTTCATTCCACGTTCGTTTTCTTAAAATGCTTCTCAATTTCCAAGTATAGTAGTTGTGGAAGGTTAACAGGGAATTTTCCACATAGAGTAGCACATGCTTGGGCAGAGAAGGTAGTCACCTTACTTAGCCTCATCGTTGTGATTTTAAAATAGATTCACTCTACTAGTGTGAGTACATCATACTCCTTACAGTCCACCCTGTAGCAATGCTGGGTCCATTCCTTCTTGGCCTCAAGGTCACCTTGGATGGATAATTTTTCTAGCTACATTCTAGTGTCAAGAAACCCAAGTGCCTGTGCAATAGCTTTTGCCAAATAGGACACCTGAATTTCCTTGATCTTGACTATGGATCTTGGCTTTTGATTGTTCTAGAAAAGGTATGTCTCTCCCATGTACCACTCTCCACTAGATGTGATGATTGGCCACATGGGAGAGGTTTGAAATTGAGTCTTAACATCTTCTAAAGCATTTTCAAGGAATGGCTTGAAGTTGATCTCTTGAAGAACAGATCGTTGAATCTCTTGGGACTTGATGATATCAAGGAAAGCTTGAGTCAAAGTGACCTTAATCCTTGGTGCATGTGTAGGCACTTCTCCTCATTGTGATTATTTAGTCGACACTTCTTCTTTTGGAATCTATCAGATAGATTCCACTTTGGGTTCCTCTTGAAGAGGTCTCGTTGCATGGATCACCTCTGGTAGTTTTTGGCCTTGTTCTTGTTGGCCCCTTCCAACTCTATGTCGCTTCTCCTGTGGTTGTGAGGGCTCTCCTTCCTATGGACATTTTTGTTTTAGTACCATCTGTAATCACAATAAGACCCTGAATTAGCAATCATTATGTAACCTTAAAAACAATTTGGATACCTTAACTCTTAAGGATTGTTACACTAGGCTAAGTTGTGATTATGGTTGATATAATTAATCTAATTGTCATTTATTTATGTATTTTCATTAATAAATCATCCCGAAGGTTGTTGGAAGGGTTAACTTATGAAAACGTTGATGTTTATATGTGGTTAATATTATTAACCCTTGTGGGAGTTACGAAAATTTTCAAAAAAATTCATTGATTTTTCATCGAAAACCTTTAGGTTTGTAGTCCCCATGATAAAGATCTTACCTCCGATAAGCACAAGATCAAAAATTGGAGTGATTTGAACAAACAGTTGGGAAGTTTTGAGCTCTAGAAGGTTTTGGGCTCTAAAAAATTTCAAAAACTTCCCTTGTGTTATGAACAAATAATGAAAAATTACAAAGTGTCCAATGGTATATATAGGGTTTTTGCACTATGTTGATGAGGCCTAGTCAACTGAGCCTCATCGACTAGGGTGGACGTGTCGATGGGGCCTCAACGATGTAATCATTGACCACCATAGTCAAACTTTGACTTTAGTCAAACTTCAAAAATATGAAGAGTTTTTGAGTGAAATTGGTGTCAAATGAAAGCTTAAAAGACCAAGAATAGTATGTAAACATGAAAAGAGGATTTTGAAGTTTATAAATTTGGAAAAATGGAGAAAAATTGATATCATGGATGAATGAAATGAAAGATTAAGGAGCATTGAGTGGGGTACTCAATGGAATATGTGAAAGGTGGGATTGTAGCAAAGTCAAAGGTAAGAAACCTTAACTAATCAAACCAAAAGCTATGTAAGTGGATCCTCACCATAACAAGCTCACTCCCTTTTTTCCCTTCCATAACCTCAACCAAGGAATCAATGGGCCCCATAGTTGATTTAATGATCATGACAAGTTAAGGACCAACCCAAAGGAATCCACTCAAAAATCCCAACACATTAGACCAAGACATAGAGCATAACATAGAACCCAGTAGTGAGGTGAATTACAACAACACAGATAAATGATAGAGAAGGTAGAATGGAGTTCCAAATTGAGGTCATAAGAATTTCCTTATCGAAGTTGTGGTTAAAATGACCTAAGAAGTTCCATCCTTAGTCCAAACCAAAACTAGCCACTTTCAGTGACTTCGCATCACCACTCTAAGACTAATCCACTCAATTGTGACATAAGAATGCCTCCACAAAATAACTATCATTTCATAAAGAGAAGAAAATAGAAGTAGGAAGTAAGAGAAAGGGCCTTAGTTATAGAGAACCTTCAGGTATAGGTGCATGTTGTTCGAGTCCCATAACTAGTGCTTATAGCCCATGTATTTGTCCAAGGGGTGTGCTTTGAATTTTCATTATTTTTATTTTTTTATTTTTTGAATGGGAACCACACCATGCAAGGACTTATTTTTGTTGAATGGATGTGCTTTAAATTCCTTTTTTTTTTAATGGAATGTGCACCATGCAATGACATTAATTGACTTCCTATTAGTGGTTGGTGTGGAATGGTAAGAAGTCCATGAAAAACACTCAAGCACCTAAGCAAGTAGAAGAGTACAAAGAGTATTGAGTCCTCTTGAAGTCACACCCTTTACAAACCTTTGAATCCTTCCTAATTTTGGAACTACCAAGGTCACCAATTGATTAAAAGTTTTTTTAATGGAAGGGATCTCAAATTCCTAGAACAAGGAAAACCATAGAGTTCATTGAATGGGTGGATGACATGGACTCACTGCCTATTCCATGAAAAATAAGCCATGTCAAAGTCATTAAACATCAAAACTTAAAAATAAAAACCAAACATAGATAATCACAACATGAAGCACAAACCATCATTTGTAAACAACAACAACGGCACTATGTCCTATGACAACAAAGCAATTTATTAGCAAAATAAGAAAATATCATACTTGAATCAAAAAAAAACAATGTAAAATATATAAGAAAGTGTAAAATAGTTAAGAAAGGTTCAAAGGTACTAAAGATGGTGTAAAATTAGAAAAAAATTGAAAAATTAGGAATTTTTAAAATAAATAATTTGTAAAAATCAAAAACATGAAAAACAAAAATATAGAAAAACTAGCAAGCCATGTTGATGGTTGGCACTAATGTCCATCTTTCCCACAACTGAGTTGGAAGGAGGAGATCTGAAAAATAGAACATGGTTGTCCATCCATTGAGGTGGTAGTTGCACTGGCCTGTCTTGCTTCTAGGAAAGGTTTTACTTGTTGGATATTTATCAATTGCTTTTTATTTGGGCTATCAGGTTTGTAGATTATCATTGCCCCAGAATGAAAGATTTGATCAATTACATATGGTCCCTCCCATAATGTTTGGAATTTTTTCTTTTGGGGTACATGTGTGGGGTTCCAGTAGAGAACCTTATCTCTTGGTTGCAATTTTACTTTTCTTATTTTGAGGTGATGTTGTTGCTTGCTGAATGCCTTATTCACCTCATTCAAGAATAGGGTCACTAATAGATTTTTGTCTAACACGTTTAGATTGATTAATCTTTCCTTCTATGCTAGACTTAAGTCAAGATTTAGATCATAGGCTGCTGAGAGTGTACAAAGCTCAAATTGAATTAGAAGCATTGGAAGTTTTTTGTACACTAACTCGTAGGAAGAATAGCCAATAGGAAGTTTCCAAGTTGAACAATAAACCTAGAGAGCATCGTTAATCTTTGTACTCTAATCCTTCCTATATTTGCTAATGGTTTGCATTAGTATTTTTCTAATCTCCTAGTTGGTTATCTCTACTTGATCATTGGCTTGGGGGTGGTAATGTGTTGTTAATTTATGTTCAACCCCCAAGCATTGCATTAATTGTCTAAAGGTGGCACCTATGAAGTAAGTTTCATTACCAAAAATTAGTGAATGTGGCACCCCAAACCTATTCATGACATTTTGTTGTATAAATTTGGCAATAGTGGATGATTTCCAATTAGTAACAGTTGCTACTTCTACCCATTTTATTTAGTAGTCAATTGCTACTATAATATATATCTTTCTATTGGACATGGATGCGATGGGACCCATGAAGTGAATGTCCCATACATCAAAAGGCTCCAGTGGTTGAATTCATTGTTGAGAACCTTCCATACAAGTGGTCATCCCCCTATCCCATTAACAACGTTCGCAAGACTTGATGAATTGGTGGGCATTTCTAAAGATTATAGGCCAATAGTATTCTACCATTAGGATTTTTATGAATTGGTGTCTCCCTGCATAGTGGCCTCCACAAGGCCCTTCATGAGCATCCTAGAGAATGAGCAATTGATCCTCATCAAGGACACACTAGTGAATTAGGCCATCAGCATACACCTTGTGGAGGTTTTCATTGACTTCCATGAAGTATTTGACCTGATGAAGGAATTTTTTCTTCTTCCTAAAATCCAAGTTTTGTGGCATCTCTTGAGTGAGAAGATAGGTGAGAATACCATTATACCATGTTGCTTTTGTAGGCATTTGTTCACTTATTGCTCCTATAAAGAGGAGTTCATCTGGAAACTGATCAAAGAGTGGGCTCTCCTCCTCTTTATTATCCCATCTTAAGTGAGAGAGATGGTTAGCAACCATATTCTTAGTCCCTTTTTGATCTACCATAGTGAGATTGAATTCTTGTAAGATCACAAGTCATTGTATGACACAAGGGCTCACTATTGGCTTATTCATGAGGAAGTGGATTACATTGTGGTCCATATGCACAAATACTTTGTAATCAAGCACATAGTGCCTAAACTTTTCTAGAGCATACATCATTGCAATTAATTATTTCTCCATTGTGGTGTAGTTTAACTATGCTCCCAAAATCCTTTGACTTGTGCAATGGATGTAGTATAGACATCTCTTATTGTCCATTTGTATGAGCACTACTCCCAAGGAATATTTAGATGCATCTATCATGATGTGGAAAGGTCTAGATCAATCTGGTGCTCATAGGATTAGTGTTTCTATGAGTTTCTCCTTTAATTGTTGGAATGTGTATTCACATTCCTTAGTCCAGATGAAAGGTGCATCCTTCTTTGTAAGCTTCATCAATGGCTTTACAATCTTAGAGAAATTCTCTATGAATCGCCGATAGTAGCCAGTGTGTCCAAGGAATGACCGAACATCTTTTACACTCTCTATTTAGTATGTTATTCCTTGGATGGCCCTTATCTTTTCTATGTCTATCTCAATCCCTTTTTGTGAAATTTGGTGCCCTAGCACAATGCCTTCTTAGATCATAATATGGCTCTTTTTCCAATTAAGCTGTAGGTTTGTCTTAACACATCTCTTCAATACTTGCTCTAGGCGGTCCAAGGCTTGCTTGAATGTAGCCCCATAGGTGTAAAAGTCATCCATAAAGACTTCAACACCACTATTGATGTATTGTTGAAAGATACTAAGTACCAAGCATTGGAATGTTGTAGGGACATTACACAGACCGAATAGCATCTTATAGTATGCAAAAATCCCACAAGGACTTGTGAATGTTGTCCTGGCTTGATCTTCTAGCACAATTTGGATTTGGTTATAGCCACTATAATCATCCAAGAAGCTATAATAACAATGCCTAGATATGGTGTCTAACACTTGATCTACAAATGACAAAAGAAAGTGATCTTTAAATGTTTCCATATTCAAAAGCCTAAAGTCAATGAAAACCTACCATTTTCCATCCTTCTTTGATACAATTACGAGTGGGCTAACCCACTTACTATTCAAAATTGGATAGATGAACCACACCTTGAGGAGTTTCTATATTTTCTCTTTAACGATTTGCTTCAATTTGGGATTCAGCCACCTCTATGATTTTCTTCTAGGCTTCATGGTCAAGTTTGGTGTAGATGTGATGTTGGCATATCCTTGGATAAATTCCTGTTAGCTCTAGATATGACCAAGCAAAGGCTATTGACCATCTATTCAGGAGAAAGTTTGGAATTAATGATAATTGATTTACCATTCTTTAAAAATGCATACTCCATACCGATCGGTAAATTTTTTAGCTTTGAGGACTCCTACTTGAAGTAATCAAGGATTTCCAACTCCCCCAATAGTTATCATCATCTTCATCAAAGAGTTGGGAATGAACTTATTCAAGTTTGTCCATACCTTCAACATATGCACAAGTTAGGCTCTTAGTTGGTTCCATGCATATTTTGCTACTATCCAAGTCAGCTATCAGCCACTGGGTGCCCTCCTATTTTATGGTTGCTATGTACAGACACCTTTGAATATTAATTTCTTATACACACTAATTACATGCCTTAATTTAGGTCCTCTTGATTGACCAAATATTTTACAAGAAATTGCACCCATTATCACTGTACATGATGCATGGAATATGCTTCTTCTCAATTCTGCCTAGCTCATTTTCTTTGGATATTTCTAAAGATAGGTCCCTTATGCCCATTTTTGCATCAACCATGCTTAACCAAGCCCTTCTCATAATGATGAGGAAGTCATTTTTGCAGTTGTCTACCTTGATTACCAGAAAATTAGTAGGATAGGAATAACCACAAACTGTGTTCACAATGTCCTCTACTAATCCCAAAGGGATAGTAATTAACTAATCTGCTAATTCTAAATGATTACTGCTCTTCTTAAGAGGTGGTAGGTTCCAAGCCTTGTACATGTCATGGGAGATGAGATTAACTCTAGAACCAAATTTAAGAAGAGCTTTGCATGGCTCATGTCTAGTGATTTGTAGATAAATGAGTGGACTTCCTAGATCAGATCTTTTTGTAGGAAGATTGTCAACCTTGCTCTAATCAGAAACAACATGAGTTAGCATTATAGTGTGGATCCTAGGTGGCATTTGGTTTGAAGGGCACTTAAAGGTGTTTGATGTAGAGGATGAGGGTGATAGAGATGCAGGGCAATTAGCCAAACTAGGTTGTGTGGGCTAGAGAGGATTGCTAGGTCAAAAGAAAGGTATTTTTCTTAATTGATAATTTAAACCACTTGGTTGAAAAACTAGTTATGAGTGCACAACCTTCATAGCATTTTGTTGTTGTAGCTATGGAGGAATCTCACCCTGCATGGATGGAGCAGGAGGTAACTAGGTTGAAAGTGGCAATGTATGTGCAAAGGGATGTGGAAGATGATAAGGATATGGATATGGGTTTTCTCCTCAAGTATATGTTGAATGTGTTCGGTGGTACTCTAGAGAGTATTAGTGATGCTAGAATGATGTATTACTTACAGAGCTTCTAGGGGAGACAGGTTGTTGAACATAGTACTCGTATGGATCTGGTTTCCTATAAGAATACTATTTCCTTGGTGGTGGCATTCCCTATGACTATGGTTGATACCATTGGTGGTATTGTTCATAAGGTTGTGGATGATTTCCACTTGGGTAGTAAGCTTATTATTGCTGGTGGAACTGTCTTGGACTGCCTTAAGGGTAAGGTAATCGTCTTAGAGCTTGCCTACATGCTAGGCAAGGGTTCAATGCATACACTCCAGACTCTTGTAAGTGTGACACCATAGGGCAACATCCCTTTGAATGTTCATATTAACAAATGTCACATGTAGTTTCATCATCAGAGTCAGACTCCACAACTTCCTCTACTGTAGCAGCTTTTCCCTTACCTATTTGGTAGGCACATTCAGCTTCTTTTGGCCTCCTACAATTACAATCACTATTTTGCTCTTTGGATTCTTTAGTAATCTTTAAAGTAGTTTGAAAATTTTTCATCCAAAGAGTCCCATAACTTCTCAACCTTGGCCGAAATATCAAAAATAGACTTTTGAATGGACAAGGTCTTTTTATTCACCACTTCATCAAGTGGAAACTCCTCCTCTTCATAAAATTAAACCTCTCATTTTGTGATGGATGGATCCCTGTTATACTCTTCAATGTTTTCCCTTTTTCATAGCTCACCTTCTTCTTTTTCTACCTACTCAATTAGTCTCTGGATCTGATGAGATCCCAATTAAGATAATCTTCCTTGGGCATACACCCCAAGGGTTCTTCTTGTTTCTACTCTGAGCCCATCTATGATGTGGTGAAGTTGTTCCCTTTGAGAATAATCATGGCTAGGGAATCAGTGTAAGAGTGAATAGTATCGGCCCATGGTGGCATACAAGGGTTTATGCACTCCTTGTTTCCAGCCTTGGATTTTCCTTCTCATATTAGACACTTTGGAGTACATTTGATATTTATCATTAAATAGCTCTAGCATGGTACTCCATCTGCAAATAAATGTTGGCTCTAAGGACCAATACCAAATTTCACCTTCTTTGATTATTGTCCCCGGGAAAAGCTTTAGTTTCTACCACTCACTCTCTATGTTCTGTAAAGCATAGGCATCTTGAAAATCTTGTTGATGTGTCTGTGGATCAGAATTGTATCCCCCCTCAAATCTTGGGATATTTTTCATATCTAGGTACTTAATCTGACTATCCTTTATATTCCTAGTTGGAATTTTAACTACCTCTACAATGTTGAGCATACTTCAAGTCACTAGCAAAGGTTCTTCATCATTGTTGCGTTGATGATGCCGATGATGGTTTCAACCACCCCTTCAATTTTGGTGGCCTTCACAGTCATTGTTATCTCACTAATCACCTTCATCATGATTGTTTCGATGGTGGCTTCCATGAGAACCATTAAATGAAGAGCAATGTTCAAAATCAAATGAAGAGGATGAAGAGGAAGGTGGACCACCACAACCACTACAGTATCTGCCATCACTCTTATGCTTATTATGATTATCATCCTTAGAACCCTTGTAGTTGTGATGTTTTTCCAAGTCCCCACCTTGGCTATTACTTTTTTCCTAAATCCAATTTATGAATAGTGGATCACAGGTTCAAGTTCACACCCTTGTCGCTGGTATCAAGGGATGGAGAATCTTCATGTTGAGAACCTTTAGTAGGATGATCCTCATTGTCATCTTGATTTAGTAAGAATAAGTGGTTGGTGTACTATTTCCCCTTTGTATCTTCATGGATTTTCTCTTGATGTTAATCTCATTTACATTGTGTCTCATTGGGATGGTAGTTTCAAGTGTCATACCCATCTATAATGTATTCTTCGTGAAGATCTACTATGCCCAGCTTCTTAAGGATCTTGAACAACATCTCAGGCATTGATCTATCAAGGGGCAAGATGACATTGCCCTCCATATCACATCATCACAGTTGTTCATCCTAATGTAGGATGAAGGTGAATTTTAGCATAAACTCATTTGGATGAGTGTATACCACCTTTCATTCTTGTGAGATCAGTGGTTTTTTATCTTTAGGCTTGCAAGAACAAGAAGACATTTTACAAAACAAAATAAAATTGTCACTATGCTTTTATAATTTTTTATGTATAGTGGAAATGATATTGACCTTGAGGTTCATACAATGATATTAATGGTGTTCACCTAAACCTAAATAGTGCATGTTCCATAAACAAATTCCCTAACAACAGAGCCAATGATGAGTGGCAAGGTGCCCCTATGCCCAACCATATGAATCACAAATCATTCATGCACAATCCAATCAAATTTTGTAGACTTTATTTTTTCTAGTGTACTAGCCCTTTAGGAAGTGAATCTAGCCTTAAGGTCAATTGTTGTCTTCCCAATTACACTTGTGATGTATGTTGATATGGTTAAGTGTAACT
>MNCI01009716.1:422164-438873 GCA_015680685.1 Gnetum montanum
TTCATTAATGTAATAACTAGAAAATATTTAATAACTAATTGAAAACATTTAATAAATAATTCAAAATATTAAATTCATGAATAAAGTAGCTAATCTATCTAAAGTGTTGCAAGGTTTATCAGAAAACTCATCTTTATTACTGCACACATTGTCGTGCTCAAGTACAACAATGCTCAAATAAATATCTATACACTCAATGACTCCTACTGCAAGCACTCGGGGAAAAATTCTAACTTTCAACTGGAAAAGATGCAAGACCTCTGCTACAACTATAATCTCTACTTATGCCATAAATGCAGCTACAAGTGCATATTTATAGCCAACTATAGACACCACGTTAACAGGGCCACGTCGATGCATGATATGATGCATCAACTAGGCCTCATTGACAAGGCCCAGATGATGAGGCCACGTCGATGAGGTTACATTGACACAGTTGATAGAATGTGACTCATCAATGTGCAATGTGAATGTGAAGTCTTCATGGTATTTTGCATAAACTAAATTGTTTTATAGATCCTTTGGGTTTGTACAAATGTAATTACTTTTTAGCTTAGTTGAATTCAATATTAAGATATGTGTTCATCCTTCCATAAATTGATTAATGAAGGCTTATACATATGTAAGAAAATAAGAAAAACTAGGAAAAAAATAATGTCCTTTTAGATTTATCTTCTTGTTCAGTTTAGTTATTGTCAAGATTATTTTTAAAGAAAGGTAAATCCAAATTTGTAATGGTTGAGGTGCCTTCATCACAAGCAAACAAAACCAATCATTTCAACTTTAGACATAATAGATCATTATTAACTAAGGGCCAATATTTGAGCTTTTAAGAGTCTTCAATTTTTTTAAAAGGCCCCATAGATCAAAAGAGAAAAAGAAAACCAATGAAAGGTGCCATTCACTGCAAATTGCATTCATTACTTCTTCCTCTTCTTCTTCTTTTCTTTTTTATTTTTTGTTTTTTGTTTGAAACCAACATAAAAAACCTTTCAAAAATCAAATGAAAATTGCATTAGATAACTAAATGCAAATGATAATTTTATAAAAAAAGATTTCACAATAGTTATCCATTACTTTTACAAGAAATTCAAGTAAATCAACATCCACTCAACCAAAAATCCCTACAAAATGAAGTGAGGGCTCTACCAGTCACTAAATAAGAGGAGCCTATTGCACCTAACATAAAAAATTGATGAAATAAGGAATACATTGTCAAATAAGTAATTTATTAAATTTATGATTGACTCTTGAATTTTGTAGATATAAATGAAAAATAATCATCATTAATATATATAAAATGCAATTTAAACTAAGACTATCTTTAATTATGTTTAAGACTCTAGGGATCTATTAGACAAATTCAATTTCAATAATCTTTTTGTATAATACTTATATATCTCAATGGCAACATATTGGGATTTATAAAGTAAAATTATTAATATACTTAGTATTTAGTTCATAATAACTTGTAACATTACTAGGTTAACTATCCACTTGATGTCATACTTTGTAACATATTTTTTTTATTTAACCTTCAAAGTGTTCTATCTCAACAAATTCTCTAACAACATTTATTACAAAGAAAGAACATGTGATGAATCACAGTTTGCCAGGCCCCGATATCGGATACTCGATATCGGGTATGCAATATCGTAGCATGGATAACGATATCGAATACACAATATCATGATTCCTGTATCGGCCTATAAATATAGCACTCAGGCGCATAGGAAGAAGTAAGTTTGTAAGTCTTTAAGGTCAAGTCTTAGGACCTTCTCAATGGTTAGCAAGAGTACATCAGGGGATGATTGGAAGACTTACTAGAGTCATGACAAGTCTTCCAATTCTCTCTCTTCCTATACTCTTTCAATGTCAAGTTGTGACATAGATGCCTATTCCTCCAAGGGTCAGCATAGCCATAAAAATCGAACCCATAGGCAAAGTCAGGAATGCCAACATGAACAAAGAAAACATCATTCCAACTCACAAACTCATAACCTACTTAGTGACAATGAACCCTCGCTAGCCACTAAAAGCCTAATGCATATATAAGAGGCTATTCAAATATCCTGCAGGCATCATAAGGAAAGCCATCTACCCAGGCTTGATTTAAACAACTTTCCCAAGTTCTCAGGAGGCTATGATTTAGATTCGCAACATCATTTACAAGTCTTCTATGATGCCTATGCATGGAACAACATTGATAATGGGTGGCAAAGACTTAAGCTCTTTCCTATGATACTCGTTGGCCAAGAAAGAGTATGGTATAGATCTTTAAAACCACAATCAAATCGTTGTTGGATGACAATGGTAGAAATATTCAATGAAAGATATCAAACATATGCAAGAGTGTCAGCCTTGAGGAGACAAATCCAAGAGTGAAACAAGGACAACATGAACCCTTGGACATGGCCTTAGAAAGATATTATTCATTGTTAACCAAATGCCCAAGCCATGGGTTCTCCAAGGAAAGGCTAATGTATCACATTATGGATGGGCTCCGTAATGAAACAAGAGAGATCCTAGGGATGTATGCCCTAGGTCAACTGTATGAACTACAAACCCACCAATTCCAAGAGCTTATTCAACTAGTAGCAAAAGAAGAAGGATAAATAACCAAATGGGAGAATCTTGAAAGATCTCAATAGGACAAAAATCTTAAAACAACATAGGTCCATGAAGAGGAGAAATCAACTCATCTCAAGGAGGTGGAATCATCTCCATCATTGCCAATACTACAATCACTAGATGAAATCAAGGCAAAGATCAATAAAATGATGGAGTGGGTACATGAGAAATGTGGAGAATATGAAAATATTATTGAAGGTAGAACCCTACATGATCACTCTAACAACCAAAACAAATAGAGAATGTTAAACTTAGAAACAAGATAGAACCCCACTCAACAATCAGAAAGAAGAGTTGAAAAGAATAAGGATAGGAACTCAACTGCAAATCATAAGTATCAATGTGATGTTTGTCTATACGATCAGCCCAAAAGTCAATGCCCAGTATTGTCACATTTACATAGCATTGTGGAGGAATGCTACATCTATATTTCATACAAAAGTACCATGTCCAATCGTAGTGGCAAAACCCCCAATTGTGGGGGAGGCCACCACAAAATAGACCACATCCTTCATGTACCCTGATATCAAATTCTTATTATGTTTAACACCATGTTTTCTCAACTGGATCAACATCCTCTACTTCACATCATCATTATCATTCTCCCAAATATTATCAACCCATGTCCTCTCCCACGGGATCACCACCTCATGTTCCATACACTTCTCCTTACCCTCAATATTCTCATCCTTCACCTCCTTCTACATCACCCCCAGTTATACAAGAAGGTTTTGCACCATAGCACCAACCCACGAACATTACTTGTGCTACTACTGTCAATAGTAGTGGGAATCCTCCACAGCAGTGGAAGTGTCCTTTCTTTAGACATGACCATAGAAAGAGATAACACAGTTCTGAAACCATTAAACCCTCCAATTCAACACAAGTCCAGCACTATGATGCACCTTCCTCTTCAAACTCAACACCTCATGTTACCTCATTCGGGCCACCAATTAACACTCCAACAACCACACAACCCAATGAATCTAACAACGTGGGGAGACATATCGATCCTTGCATACCATCTTATGGTCATGGGTGCCATAGTGGGTTAGCTCCTTATCACATGACCTCATCTTATAATCTACCCACTATGCCTACTTTAATCAATTGTGTGAACCCCAATTTGGGTACATCCCTGCCACCACACCAAAAGACACCCAATGGTTTGGATATGACTAGACCCCAATGTTTTCAACATGCATGGATCCAAATTTTTCATTTATTAATTTTAGCCATGCTCAAAGGTTTAATCATGGGGGATACCCCCAATTCTAATAAGCAAAATTAGTAAATGTTTTTCCTTTTCTTTGATTTTACAATTTTTTTTCTAGTTTTTCACTTTTCAAATTATTGTTTTACCTCTTTGAGGGTAATCTCATCTATGAATAAAATACTCATGTGACTCATTGGTTGAGGTGTGTTCTATGCTATTAAGTCACAAGTGACTAATTATTTGGACAATAAGCCCACAATGTCCACCCACCCATTCTATTAATAAGAGGTTCTACTCTGGGTACAATGATATTCTTGTCATCATTAAAACTAAAAGTAACTTTGTACTCATTATGCCCAAAGTGAAGAATGATGGACTAAGAGGGAATGACCAAGGTATGACATCAAGGGGACTTGTGGATTCTCTTTGGTGATATCTGTATGTGCTATCATGCATCTTGGTTGTACTAAGATCTTTGTAGATCTAATGGAAAATGGAAGTAAGAGTAATAAGACACTCAATAAAGAAACTCAATGTTGTTCTAGAGGGTCCCACTAGAAAGACATGCACCTATGCCTGAAGGTTGGTGGCTTCTCTAGATCACCATTGAAAATGAAAAAGTGCCAAAGAGGCTAGGAGAAGAAAAAGAAAAAAAAGAAGAAAACAACAAAGAAAAGATCAAGAAGAATATGCTGTAAAGAAATTCCAAATCACTCCTCCCTTGGACAAAATGCCAAGTGATCATGCACCCTACTATAATGATGCTCTTATGGTTGTCCATCATTGGATGAAACAATGTAATGTGACTAATCAAAGGCATGGACTTGGTCTTGATTTTGAAGTGAAAGGCTAATGATACATTAATCATGCCCCACAATTAGGATTCATTGTTCCTAGGGTAAGTTACCTCATGTCCCAATCTTGGCAATCCCTACTACAATTCATTTCGCCCCACTATCCAAGTATTTCTAACTTGTGTTTTATGTTGCATAGAATTCATACCTCATCACCATGGTATTTCACATGTGTGTGTTTTTTTGCACTAGTGCAGATTGCATTTAATCCTACTAGTCCCTACAGACATTTTAAGGTGTGGTTACACAAGGGCATGATAGGTTACAACCTGCTTTGGGGAGGACCGACTTGCATAACTTTTGTAATTTGCACTTATTGCACACTGCCACATCATCTTATACCCTCTGAGTACTGCACTGCTAAATTTATTCTTTCCTTTATCATCATTTCAACCTAAATGTTCCTCTGCACCATTACATGTCCTTTTTTCACACCCTCTTCAAAAACGTCATTGTATAATTCCACTTCATTACACTTTTGGTATCTTAATGTCTACTCAACATTACCCTCAACCTTCCATATCTACCTTAAATCCTTCCTTTTTTGCCATGAAAATTCAAAAATTTATCAGTTTTGCCAAGTACCCTATTTTGGAAGGGATGCAATATCAAGTACTCGATATCAAGTCTAATGTGATATTAGGTCCACGTTAACGTGTACGCAATATCGTGTTCATAAAACCTATATATATGGATCTCCTATAGGCATCAACAGCATTTTCCATTGTTCACGTGAGGGAAGTTGTTGAAATTTTCTTCCACGAATTTTCAAGATTGCGCACCTATCATTTAAACATCAATATCTTGCTCATTAATGCTCCAACTTTCCTTCTGATTGAACCTGCTTAAACCCGAAGTATTTAACTCAGTCGTGGGGGAAGGGTATGCTCCAAGTTGTGCATAGTTTTTTTAAAATTCATTGTTGCCCAAAGGATATCATAGGGGTAAGTGATCTTAAAAAATGATAAGAACTTATGCCAAACTAGTTTTATTCCTTCACCCAAACCATGGAAATTATTTTTGAAGTTGCGTGATCAAATTGGGCTTGACATTAAAAATTTTAGGGGAATTTTCTTAAAAACTTTTAACTCTAAATCACACTAAGTAAGAATTGAATTCATTAAAGGAAATGAGTAAGGTATAAATAAAATATTGTTAAGTGACCTTACTAACAGTTGATCCTAGTGTGATTACAAATGGCCCCTAAATGAAGACAAGGAGGACCCTCTTAGGATGCATCCAAATAGCTAAAGAGAGGCAAGGGCCAACCGCCTCCTGTAGAACATGTAGAGCAGGAGGCACAATTATTTAACATCCATCAAGAACCCCTTGTTACTACACAATTTGGGCATGCAGAAGGTGGAGAAGGCAAGGCACCTAAATAGGAACAACATATCACATTGTCTCTAGAATGCATTCAGGCGATTCAGGAAAGGTCCACGTCAGCTGCAATGATCATGGAACTTGATTTTGGATCCTTTACTTAATTTTCCCCTAAGTCAGTCAAAGATCAACTCAAAGGATCTCCACTGTGGCCTGTTCTCTCAGAGAGTGGTGAATGATATTTGGGGGAGATGTACTAATTTTGGCATAATAAGGAAGAAGGCACCACCACTGATATTGGTGGGATTTCAGTTAATTTCTCTACTAAGGCCATTTTAAAAGTTCTAAACCTTCCAAATACAAGGCCCAAGTTTGCTCACCTATCCACTCGCTCTGATGTTGATGCATAGAAAATATGGTTAAAAAGGATGTACATCAAGGAAGATAAAACATGTGGGGAACTCATCCTTAAAGAAAGAATCTATTTTAAAATTGGCACCTATCACCTCTTCCCAACAAAAGGATTAAGTAGAATTTCCACCTATGTGGCTAGAGAAAGTGCAATTCTGATGGGCAAGGTTGATGCCAACTTACCCCATCTATATCTCACAAAAATATTAAGGCAGTTTGAAGAACATAAGATAGGGAAGTTTTCATTTCCTTTTCCCTACCTAATCAGGAAGTTGTGCTGATGTGCTAGAATTTTGGGGTACACCAATGACATCCCCATAAAGGCTCAAAATGCCTCATATGCTGAATTACTTAAGCCACCAACACCAAGGAAAGATGTTGGTGAGACACTAGAGCCTAAGCAAGAACAAACAGTTAGGCCCACTACACCTTAGATAGCAGGGCCCAGCACACAAACCACAAGCCAACAAGACCAACCACCACCACCATCGCAAGATTATCGACCATCAATGAGCCATCTTCAGGCCATCACAGAAATGATCAATTGGGGAAGTTGTGATGAGGTTAACTCTTCAAGATCATTAACGATGCCATACAACCCATGGTCTCAATTGATCATGCACGAGGTGAGGTTTCTATACAAGCAGAAGGAGGGGAATCACATTGGTCACAGAAAAATCTCTAGAAATGCTACATCTTTTCAAGTGCAATTAGAAACTGGTAAAGGTACCATAGCAGTGATCATGCAACACCAGGATGTAGCTAGTGTAGCAGAAATGGTCATAAATCATATCAAAGAATCATTCAATGTTCTTGTTGTGCCATTGGTAGATTTCATAGGAGCTCGTGATCCTCAAGCCTTAGCTGGTTCCTCGATGACTCCTATAGATCATGATGATGCTTGGATTGATTGCTACAAAAAAAATAAGTGATGATGTCCTTGTTTAATATCCGTCAAGATGTCATAGCAACATGATCAAACCTCATCTCCATAAAAGGAAAGTTGGTCATGGCAGAGGTTAAGGTTGAACATGTAGAGGATGAGTTGAAAAGACTCCAAGAGAAGTTCGTTGCCCTGTAAGCTGCACAACAGGATCCATCCCAATTTATCCTAGCTGACCAACTAGAGTCATTTCAAATGGAGTAGCTAAATAAATTGTAAGAAGAGAATAAAAAGGTGTAAGGGAAAAAGAGAAGGCTGATTGGGATGCTTCAAAGGCACAAGCCCAAACGTATGCATATGTCAAAGCACTCAAGGCCTTACAAGAAGAAAATAAACACCTTGCCTCTAAGAATCTCCAATTGACCACAATCAAAACATAGAAGAATGCTCTCAAGGAGAATTTTTAGCAAATGTAAGAAAAATTAATAAGGGTTAACCAAGACATGAATCACTTAGCCAGAGAAAACAAAATCCTCTTAATGGAGGAGGTACACACAATCCGTCAGAAGATGGCTATTGAAATAAGCATGTGGCAGAATGAGGTTAAGAAATATGAGAAGTTGAAGGAATATTTTCAAGATCAGGTGGGGATGTAGAAGCAAATCATTAAAAAATAAATCCATATAGCCAAGACCCATATCAACACTCTCAATGCCTAGAACGCTGACCGGCAAGCCATACTAGATACTTATGCCTTCACTGACCAAGCAGAACTAAAGAGCTGGGACCTACAGATCCAAGATCTCACTGAGTACATGGAGTTGGCAAACCTGTAGTATGCCAACTTAGCCATGTTGTTAGCAAGACACCCGAGAATAGAATTGGAGAAGCAAGTAGTAGCCACCTATGCCAAGTATAAAACAGAATTTGCAGAACATAAAAAGAAACTATAGAAATTAGAGGTAGCAAATTCTAAGTTAGAGGTGGTCAAGGTCAGCTACTAGGGGCAAAAAGATGTTGTAGCAAATTTGGCTTGATGGCTCATGGATTACCAAAAATGTAGAGATAAAGCCAAAGCCTATGAGGAGGAAAAATGGTTGCTTGTGGCTTGGTACGTCAAATCTAATCAAATATTTCTGCAACTACCATGTCCATGGGAGGTGCCAACTCCATCAAATATTGGAACATTAGCATGGACGGCACATGATCCCCAAACCAAAGAAAAAAAGCTTTAGGTGCTCCTTCAAAGATATCTATTTTCAAAGCCTAGAGCACAAGATAAATGGAAGAGGCCCATGGAGGAGCCACCACCACCAGGAACCATATGAGTTCTAACAATTTTGTCTTTTGTATTCTGTGTTGGTGTCCTAATTTTGTTTTGTTTAATTCCACACTGCGGCATGAAGTAATTTATAATTAGTCAATAATCCCATACCTATCCACTATGTAATTAAATGAACTTGTTCTCATTTTGATTGTTTGACTCGAGGATGATTTGTTATTCAGTTGTGGGGGTATGATGAATCGCAGTTTGCCAGGCCCCGATATTAGATACTCAATATCGAGTACGCGATATCGTAGCCTAGATAACAATATTGAATACACAATATCATAATTCCTGTATCGACCTATAAATATAGCACTCAGGCGCATAGGAAGAGGTAAGTTGGTAATTTTTTAGGGTTGAATCTTTTTGTCATTTTTCAGTTAGTTTTCAATTCTTTCCCAAGTGCATGCCCGCAGTGTGATGTTTGTAATTGTACGAAACCTTTGTTCAAGTGTGACATACTTGGACACACACACAGTTGGCAATAAAGATCGACATTACTCCATCATTGCAACATTCATTTAGTTTTTAATTATTTTATTTTTATTTATTATTTATTATTTTCTTAGTTAATATTTCTTTATCATTATTGATGAGACGCGGTTTGCATCAGCCGCGATATCGCGTATGCGATATCGCAGCTAATGCGATATCGCATCCCCCGCAATATCGCGTCCTGCCCTACGATATCGTGTACACGATATCACAGTCCGTCGCCATGTCTATAAATAAGAGGCGACTCTCCCTTGTTTGGGGATCCCAATTTTAGTGTAGCGAAGCTCTGGCAGTTTGATCCCTCCAGAGTTAGAATTTTCCCGTGTCTGCCCGCAGTGTGGTGAATGTGATTGTACGGTGTCTTTATTCGAGTGTGCCATACTTGGACACGCACATGACTGGCAATAAAGATCGAGATTTAGTTTATTTATTGTTATTTATTTCATGTTATTTATTGCTTTCATAGCGCGGTGTAAGTACGACTTGACTACGAGCATCTACGGGTGTGTACGGCTAGTTAAGGAATCGGTTACTTATCGCGATTAGTCTCTTAACCCTTAAACTCCTAGAAGCGGAACGAGTACGACTTGATTACGAGCATTTAAGTGTGACTGCTTGGTAGCCCAGTGGTGTAGCTAGGGGGATCTACGCTTGGTAACCCAGTGGCGTATTTGGGGTCTGCGCTTGGTAATCCCAGTGGCGTACCTAGGCCTATGCTTGGTAGTCCCAGTGGCAGTCGTGCACGAAGTCCAAGATGTGTACGGTTGATCAAGGAATCGGTTGCTCGTCGCACTTAGGCTAGATTAGATTTTCTTACCCTTTTCCTCTTAGCTTAGATTAGTTAATATTATTTTCCACTGCCATCAGGAGTAGCGTTAGAATTAGAACACATCATACACCTCATCTAGACTAAACCATACGTGACATATGCAAAACTAGTCTAGATGGGAAGACAGCGAACTGCGACCTAAGGCTAACTATCTAGGTGCCACAACTAGTCCATCTGCGGAGTTCGACCGGATCGCGCGTGCGACGCTCGTTTCGTATGGTTGAGTGTAGGGGTACCTCGCCACTCATCATTGGCGCCGTTGCCGGGGATGGTGCTAGTTATCTAGATTAGTTATATCATACAAGGTCGCTGTAAAGAACTTAACGATATATCTCTTAAAAAGAAGTAATTATAAAAAGTCACATAAATTCACACACAACAATGCCTCTCCTACAAGATGATAATAACGCCACACTTAGTGAGGAAGTTCATTGGAGAACCAATGAGCTATATGACGATGAAGATTGGAGTATACAACCTGAAGTGGGAGTTTCCTATAAGAATGAACAAAAACAACGTCATCGTAACACATGAAAGCATAACTTACCCGATGACGATGAACCCCCACTGGCCACTACAAGCTTAACGCAAATACAAGAGGCTGTTCGAATCTCACGTAGGCATCGTAAAGAGAGCCGACTACCCAGGCTCGATTTAAACAACTTTCCCAAATTTTCAGGAGGCTATGACTTAGATCCGCATCAACATTTACTAGCCTTCTACGATGCCTGCACATGGAATAACATTGATAACAGTTGGCAAAAACTGAAGCTCTTTCCTATGACACTCGTTGACCAAGCTAAAGTATGGTATAGATCGTTAAAACCAAATTCAATACGACGCTGGTCAACAATGGTAGAGGTCTTTAACGAAAAATATCAAACCTACGCAAGAGTGTCAGCCTTGAGGAAACAAATCCAAGGATGGAAACAAGAAAAACATGAACCCTTGGACATGGCCTTAGAAAGATATTATTCACTGTTAAACAACTGTCCAGGCCATGGGTTTTCCGAGGAAAGGCTAATGTACCATATCATTGATGGGCTACGTAATGAAACAAGAGAGACCTTAGGAACGTATGCCCGAGGTCAACTATACAACCTACGAACCCATCAAATCCAAGAGCTTATTAAGCGGGTAGCAAAAGAAGAAGGAGAAATAGCTACATGGGAGAGTGTTGAAAAACATCAACGGGACCAAAATATTAACTCAACAAAGGTCCATGATCATAACAAGGAGAGATCAACAAATTCCAAGGTGGAAACATCATCTTTGCCAATACAACAATTGTTAGAAGAAGCCGAGGCAAAGATCAATAAGATGTTGGAATGGATGAATCAAAAGTGTGGAGAATATGTCAACAACATTGGAGATAGAGTTTTCACAACCCAAGAAGCAGGGCGAAATCATAGACATTCGGAAAGAAGGAATGAAGGGAATAAGCGCTCAACTGCCAATCATACATATGAATGCAACATATGCCTGTACGATCACCCCAAAGGCCAATGCCCAATACTGTTACATCTACATGAGCATTGGGGAAACACGTTACATCCAGAGTTCGTACAGAGATACTGTGTTAGACCACAGTGGCAACAATCCCAGTCGTGGGGGAATCCACCCTTAGACTGGAGGCACCCTTCACATTTTCCGAATCCAAATGCTTATAATGTCCAACATCCTGTTTCTTCAACTGGGCCACCATACTCTATCTCACCACAATACCATTCTTCACAATACCATCAACCCATACCTCCAACACAACCACCACCTTATGCACCTTACATTCCTCCTAACTTTCAACATTCTTATCCTTTCCCTCCTTCCACAATGCCACCAACTGTTCCTAAGGTGTTTGTACCACCGCAACCCACGAACAACACTTGTGTTGCTGCTACTAACTACAGTGAAGAGCCTCCTCAACATCAAAGACGTCCTTTCTTTAAACACGGCCGTAGGAAGGGACAACATAACTCTGAGGCCACTGCATCTTCCAACCCAGCACAAGTCCAACAATGTGGTGCATCCTTACCTTCGAACCCAGCGCCTCATGTACCTTCATCAGGGCCACCAACTAACACTCCAACAACCACAAGGCCCAATGAACACAACCATGGGAGGCATCAGTCCAATCCTTGCATACCATCTAACGGTCCTAACCATCATAGTGGGTCAACTCGTTATCCGGGAACTACATCGTATGAAGTGCCCCACTGTGTTTATTACAAAGTGCGTAAAATCGAAGGGGATAAGTTTGGACCGGTGTCAATAATTCCAATATGCATGGATCCTCATTCTTCATTTATTAATCCTAGCCATACTCAACCGTTTAGTTATGGGGGATATCCCCCATTTCAGTAACAAGCAGGATTAATAAATGTTTTTAATTTTCTTTAATTTTACAACTTTTTGTTTTCCAGTTTTTCATCTTTTAACTTTTTTGTTTTATCTTTTTGTGTGTTTGTATTTTCATGTTTTTGTAAGTAATCTCATCTACGAATAAAACACTCATGTGGATCGTTGGTTGAGATGTGTTTTATGTTATTAAGTCATGAGTGATCAATTATTTGAAACAGTGAGCCCACTACACCCACTCATCCACTCTATAAATAAAGAGGTTCTGTTCGAGGGTACAGTGATATTCTTGAAATTTCTAAAACTTAAAATTAATTTTGTGTTCATTGTACCCAGAATGAAGAAGGATGGACCAAGAGGGAATGATTAGGGTGTGACATCAAGGGGACTTGTGGATTCTCTTTGGTGTCATCTGTGGGAGTTATCATGAAATATGGTTGTACTAAGATCCTTCTAGATCTAATGAAAAATGGGAGTAAGAGTAATCAAAAGGGCACTCAAAATTCAAAAGCTGTTCTAGGGGGTCCCACTGGAAAGACATGCACCCATGCCTGAAGGTTGGCGGCTTTTCTGGATTCAATAATGAAAAAGAAAAAAAAAAGAAGTGCCATAAAACAAAAATCACTCCTCCCTTGTACTAAACGCCAAGTGATCGTACGCCTTGTTGTTATGGTACTCTCATAGTTGTTCATCATGGGATGAAACAATGCGATGTCACTGATTAGAAGGATGGACTTGGTCCTGATCTTGGAACGATGGGTTAATGACACCTTAATCATGCTTTTCACGCAGGATTCATTGTACCCTTGGTCAGTTACCTCATGTCCCGATCTCTACGATCCCTTTCTCTACTTCATCTCATCTCACTGTTCGTGTAATTGTAGCTCGTGTCCCGTGTAACATAAAATTTTCATCTCATTCCGGTGATATTTACATGTGTGTGTTTTGTGGAGTTAGTGCAGATTACATTTAACCCTTCTAGTGCCCACGGACACTTTAAGTGTGATTACACAAGGGCATAATAGGTTGAAACCTGCTTTGGGGAGGACCCACTTGTGTAGTTTTGTTGTAATCTTCCTTAATTCTCTCGCTTAAACACACAATTTTTGACCCTCAGCTTAACTTTTCATAAAATGTCTTTCCCATTTATTAACCCTCTAAACTTTAATGTTCCAATATTCCATTACATTCCCTTTTCTTCATAACCGCCAAAGTTTTAATTGTTAAAATTCACACCTTTATCATCCAACGTGCCTCTCAAATTTATGTAATTACCCTTGAATACATTAATCCTTGCCAATGTCCTCACTTTACACATTAATTTCACGAAAAATCATTAAAAATTCGGTTTCTTTCAGGTGTCTCATTGTCGTTGGGCCAAGATATCGCGTACGCGATATCGCGTCCCCCCTTCCTATAAATAGGGGCCCCCGCCACAACAGTTAGCTTCATTCGGCATTCATGCGGGGGGGGAAGTTTTTGAATTTTTTCTCTACGACTTGCGCTTGAGTGACCCTTACTTTCTCAACCATATCTTGCACGTTGGTACTCCGATTTGAATTCCATTTAAACCTACTTGAACCCGAAGTGTTCAGTTTCGTCGTGGGGGAGAGACACTTGCCGAAAAGTGCCTAACTTTTGTGAAATTTTTTATTGCCCAAAGGACATCAATTAGGGTAGTTACTTCTAACACTTAGATAAATTGTGCCATAAATCATATGACCTTAAGTATACTAGGATATTAAAACACACATCCACCTAAGTCATAGGACCCATCATTATAATTTTTGGGCACGAACACACAATAATAACAGATCTTTAATTAAGGCAAGTAGTAAGGTATAACTTGATTTCCTAAACAACCTTACTAATGTTGGCCCGTGTGATTGCAGATGGCCCCGAAACGCTCCCAGCAGAAGAGTCCGATCCAAGGTGGGGCAAAACAACCTAGGAGAGGTCAAAGACAAGCCCCTGCCGGACAACATAATGAACAGGAGGTGCATTCATTCAGCATCCATCAAGATGAACCTCCTACCAGACGATCCGGGCAGGCAGAAGGAGGAGCTGTTGCGCCTGAACTGGGACAACAACTCACGTTGCCCCCGAAATGTGTTCAGGCCGTCCACACGAAGTCCACAATTGCTTCAGTGATTGTGGAACTCAACTTCAAATCGTTTGCAGAGTTCGCTCCTGAGGCTGTTAGGGATCACCTCAAAGGGTCTCCCTTATGGCCTGTCCTCTCTAAACAAGGTGCCTGGTACTTAGGAGAGACGTACCTATTTTGGCACAATAAAGGGCAAGGCACCACAGTAAACATCGGTGGTGTGACAGTGGATTTTTCTGCATAGGCGATTTCGGAAGTGTTAAACCTTCCGAACTCAGGCCCCCATGTTGCTTGGTTATCCACTCGATCAAACCCTGACGTGCGAAAGGATTGGCTAGAGAAGGCTTATGGCAGAGATAAGGCTTTTGGTGAGCTAACCACGGAAGAGCGAGTATATTTTAAAATCGGGACCTATCACCTCTTCCCCACAAAAGGCTTAAAGAGAATATCAATATATGCAGTAAGCGGATGTGCAGTGTTGATGGGAAAGGTTAACGCTAACCTTCCTCATCTATATTTGACGGAGATCCTAAGGCGATTTGAAGAACGGAAGACAGGAAACATGACACTCCCTTTTCCCTGCCTTATCAGAAAATTGTGCCGTCGGGCGGGTATTCGGGGATATACAAATGATGTCCTCCGAAAGGCCCAAAATGCTTCTTATGCTGAATTATTAAAAGCGCCAGCTCCAAGAAAGAGCACTGGCAAAGAGTTGGGACCAGATGAGAAAGATGAAGAACAAGTGACTGAAACCCCTGCAACTCAGCTTGCAGGACCCAGTCAACCTCCAGCCACAGGTCCTAGCCAACAACAAGAAGCAGAACCTGGTACAGGCCAGGATCAGCCNATGCCAACCAGCCTACGATTTCAATAGATCGCACAAGGGGTGAGTTGTCAATGCAAACAGGAGGAGGGGAAAGCAGATGGTCACAACAGATCTCTGGAAACGCGGCATCTTTCCAAGTTCAATTAGAGACTGGTGAAGGGGCCACTGTGGTGGTCATGCAACACCAGGATGCCGCAGGAGCAGCTAAAGTGGTCGCTGACCACATCAAGGAATCTTTCAATGTACCTGTTGTGCCACCGGCTGATCTTTCAGGAGCACAGGATGCTCAAACTATCGTCGAAACCTCAATGACTCCTGCAAAACATGAGGATGCATTGGATAGATTGCTTCGAACAGGACAAGTTTTAACATCCCTGTTTGAGATCCCTCAGGATGTAACCGCAATACAGTCAGACCTCATTTCGACGAAGGGGAAACTGGTCATATCCGAAGTAAGGGCTGAGCATGCTGAGGCTGAAGTGCAGAAATTACAAGAACAGCTCATCGCCTTACAAGTAGCACAGCGGGATCCCTTGCGATTGGTTTCCGCAGACCAGTTAGACAATTTTAAAACCGAGCAATTGAACAAACTAATTACAGAAAATAAGAAGGTGGCAGAAGAAAAGGAGACAGCCACTTGGGATGCCTCCGCAGCAAAAGCGCAAACTCATGCACATCTTAAGGCACTCAAGGCCTTGCAGGAAGAGAATAAGCAGTTGGTTGCAGATAACCTTCGGTTGACTTCTGTGGAGAAGCAAAAGAATGTTCTCGATGAGCACTTTCATCGGCTGTGAGAACAATTCATTCGAGTCAACCAGGACGTAAGTCGTTTAGCCCGAGAAAATCGAACCCTCTCAATGGAGGAGGTGCGCGCTATGCGATAGAAATCAGCCATCGAGATTAGTGCGTGGCAAAATGAGGCTAAACGACATGAGAAGCTGAAGGAGCACTTCCGTGATCATGTGGGGATGTATAAATAGATCCTGGAGAAGGAGATCCAAATGGCTAAAGCTCAAATTAACAGCATCAGTGCCCAGCACACTGATTGGGGGGCCATTGTGGACAGTTATGCCTATGCCCACCAAGCGGAAATTAAGAACCGAGACCTGCAGATCCAGGACCTAACTGAATACATGGACTTGGCAAACCTTCGATATGCCAACCTGGCCATGTTAACAGCGAGACGCTCGAGGTCAGAGCTCGAGCAGCAGGTAGCTTCCACCTACATCAAATATGAAGCAGAATTTGCAGAGCGAAAGAAGTTGGCTGAAAAATTGGATGTTGCAAATTCTGAACTCTCGGTGGTAAAAGAAAGCTATCAAGGATAGAAAGATGTGGCAACCGACTTGGCGCGACGGCTGACAGAACTTCATGAATACAAAGACAGAGCCAGAGCCTACGAAGAGGAACGACGAGTGTTTGCGGTGTGGTACGTCAAAGCTAATCAGATGTTCC
>MNCI01009716.1:439894-460913 GCA_015680685.1 Gnetum montanum
GTGCACGAGGTCCAAGATGTGTATGGTTGATCAAGGAATCGGTTGCTCGTCGCACTTAGGCTAGATTAGATTTTCTTACCTTTTCCTCTTAGCTTAGAATTAGTTAATATTATTTTCCACTTCCTTCAGGAGTAGCATTAGAATTAGAACACATCATACACCTCATCTAGACTAAACCATACGTGACATATGCAAAACTAGTCTAGGTGGGAAGACAGCGAACTACGACCTAAGGCTAACTATCTAGATGCCACAACTAGTCCATCTGCGGAGTTCGACCGGATCGCGCGTGCGATGCTCGTTTCGTATGGTTGAGTGTAGGGGTACCTCGCCACTCATCAATTATTTACTATTCTTGTTGTTAATGTAGAATGGGTATGCCTTAATCACGAACATTTAAGTGTAACAACTTGGTAACCCAGTAGCGTATCTAGTAGTGCTCAAGTAATGTGCACTTGGTAACCCCAGAAGTAGTACATGAGGTCTAAGATGTGTACAGATGATTAAGGACAGATGCTCATCACACTTACGCTAGTTGAGATTTTAGTTTCCATTGTCCATTAGTTCACTCAAGTTATTTCTTATTGACTTTCGAAGTAGCATAGTAATTAGGAATCACATCATACACCTCACTCTGAACTAAACCATATGTCACAAAGCAAATACTAGTCCAAGTGAGAAGACAGCGAATTACGATCAACGTATAACTATCTAGGTGCCACAACTAGTCTGTCTGCGGAGTTCGATCAGATCGTGCATACACGCTCACATTTGTATGTTTGAGTGTAGGGGTACCTCGCTGCTCATCAACATGGACTTGACACAAAGGGGTGTTGGAACCCAAAATAATTGAAACATAGGTACACCTTAAAATTTATAGAAGTTTATAGCTTAGTGATACCTTATAGAATCAAACCTATGACCTAGGGTTACTAAGCCAAGATTCCTACCACTAAGGTAACACCTCATTATTATGGACTTTGATGCAAAGACTATTGTTACCTTTTTCTTTTTTTATCCATTTGGATTTTAAAGGAGTATGATTTGGAGCTTGTTTATGAAATGATGGTCGGCAAATTTGATACGCTATACGCTAATGGTATTGTCGTTTCCAAAATATGGAAGCTTGGTCTTTGTCGGTATTCGGTATTCGTGAGGAGATATGTGCAAATGGTCGATTTCATAAATTATAGAAGGTAAGTTTGAACATTTTATAATGGCATTCCTTGACATGATAGTGGAACTAATGTGATGTCGGTGCCAAATCATACCACTTTAAATGTTGTTGAAAGCAACCATTAAGTGCCCTACTTTGACAACGTTAATGGGAACCCATAAAGAGAATATAAAACTAACAAAAGAACCTGTTATTAAAAACAGCTTTCCAACAAAAACAGACGTATTTGTATTTTGTATGATGGACAGTATTTCGATACAGTGGTAACAATGGCAACAGTTGATGGGCCGCCAAAAAAAACAAAGCAAGGAAAATTCATGCAAGCATACAAGCACCAATCCAGCATGGCACATGCAGGTGCAAGAGCTCAGCTCCTTCCTCTTCTCTTCCTTTTCCTCTTTATTTTGTTTAATGTGCTATCAGTATATATAGAAATATATTTGTCGCACAGACACCGCACCACTACCTCCTCCCACATTCGGACTCCGTGCGATACCAAAGGACCTCTATTGTCGGCCACCGTAGCCCACATATGCTTTGGATTTCTTTTTACTCGGTTGCTTTTGCTATTTTGTTTTTTAAATTGGGCTTTTTTATTTTTTGGTTTTGTTTTTGTCACGCGTTGCAGTGCTTGCTCGCACCGGCGATAGAGAATTGCGTGCAGAAGCAAGAGCAGCAGGAATACCTGGTTGGTTTGGCTTGGTTTGGTTCATCTCATCGCCTGAGAGGAGATGATAAACCATATTTTTTAAATCCGGCCATGCCGATCCGCTTCTCCGTTAGACTTTTGGACACCAGCAAGGAATTTGACTTTGAAAAACTGGCTTATGAACAGCAGCAGTAGCAGCAGGAACAGCACCTCATCACAGGAACAGGATGGATGATGATGATGAGCAGGCCCCGCTAGCTAGCTATTTGCTATTAGCTTTCTGTTTGTGCAGCTGGGTCCAAAATGTCGTCGTCCGTCCTTGCAGCGATCTCGGTGGGCGGCGTTGAAGCAGAGCCATTAAAATAGCCCTTTCAACCTCCACCGCCACCGGATCTCCCTCAGAGGCTGGCCATAGCAGAGGACAGGAAGGATGGAAGGAAGGAGGGAAAGAAGCCTCACAGCTGGTGTTTTCTCGTGGTACGCCAATTCCAACACGAAACACACAGCCCATAGATTTGGAACCCAGAACCTCACCTGTGTCCTATAGCTATCTATATAAACGCTCAGCAGGAGTGCCCGGAACATATGCAAGTCTGCAACAACAGAATCCAGACACAGCGAGTTTTTGGCAGAGTGTGAGGAGGATCATCACTGAGAATTGTATCGTATTGCAGTGATGGAGAGTAAGAGTGAGTGGGTTAAGGGGGCGGTGATAGTAGGAGGAGGGCCATCGGGTCTGGCCACGGCTGCTTGTTTGCAGCAACATGGAGTGCCGTGTGTGGTGCTTGAACGTGCCGAATGCGTGGCCTCCCTCTGGCAGCAACGCACCTACGATCGCCTGCGTCTGCACCTGCCCAAACACTTCTGTGAGCTTCCGCTCATGCCAATTCCCGACCATTTTCCCACGTATCCCAGCAAGGACCAGTTCGTGGCTTATCTCAAGGCCTACGCTACCCGATTTGGGATTCAGCCGCTGTTCAGGCGCCGTGTTGAATCAGCTCGATATGACCGTAAATGTGGCATGTGGCGAGTTACGACTGTGGCAACTGGTGAAGAGAAGGAGGAGGAGGAGGTGATTGAGTATTTGTGCCGCTGGCTGGTGGTTGCCACTGGCGAAAATGCGGAGCCCTTTGTGCCGGAGTTTCCTGGGTCGAATGAATTCCGCGGGTCTGTCATTCATTCCAGCAGCTTCAAGAGCGGAGCCGAGTTCTCCGCCAAGCGTGTGCTCGTTGTGGGGTGTGCCAATTCCGGCATGGAGATCAGCCTTGATCTCTGTAATCACAACGCCTTTCCTTCCATGGTCGTCCGCAGCAGCGTAAGATGAATGATGTTTCCTTAGCCTGTTATTTTATTCGTGCCGGTTGAAGTGCAACTGTAGAAGCTTAGAAGTGAACAGAAGTTTTAGCTGCGGTAGATTCAGCGAAATCAGTTTCGGTTTTCTGTTGGGTCGTTTGCGATGTGATGGTCGATAGATATAACGGAGTTTGAAACGAGTGTGCGGTACCAGATATCAATTACGAATTACTGTTACGTTGGTTTAAGCGAAGATGGTCTAGTGTTCAGGCTTCTTAGGTTCTTTTAAAAAACCAAAAACCAGATGATTCACAGTTTAGGCAAATTGCGTATCCTGTTTTCAAGGTCATTAGCTGTATAGAATGGAGTCAACAGAGGAACTAGGATCATCTCCCTGCCGTGACTCCGAGACTGAAATTGTTTACCAAACATGGTCAGTCAGTAGCCCAGGCAGGGGTGTCTGACTTGTGAACGCTGAGAGGGAAGCGTCCACGGCGAAAAGATTTCCTGAAAATGGGGAACATTCTGAAACTGAAAAAACCATGGTACTGTAACAGGCGTGCCTGGGGGAATGTTTCAGCTGAGCTTCAATGCAGGCATCAAGCCGATATGGTAAAGAGTCAGAGTCAGAGCAAGCGTATAGCATAGCATAATAAAGTAATGAACTACAACAAGTAGCGTGTATATATATATATATATATTAGTGAGCATGTTCATGTACTGGGTTGCAGGTACACGTGCTACCGCGGGAGATAATGGGGATGTTTTCGACGTTTGGAGTGGCGATCTGGCTCATGAAATGGATACCCGTGTGGGTAGTGGACATGCTACTGATCATGCTGGCCTGGCTCATGTTGGGCAGCACCAAGCGCTACGGCATCACAAGGCCCAGCATGGGGCCTCTGCAACTCAAGTCACTGGCCGGCAGGACCCCAGTACTGGACGTCGGTGCCATGGCTCTCATCCGCAAAGGCCGCATCAAAGTAAGTACAACTGAACCGACAAACAAAACTTGTTCCTCCATCTTTCATATTTTGTCGATTTTGATTTTCCCGGAATTGGAATCAGCAGGAGATCTCAAATATGCGGATCTTTGGGGTTGGTGGGTCTATAACAGTGAAAACATTGTTTGCTGAACATACAGGTTATGCCAGCCCTGGAATGCCTGACGCGCACGGGTGCACGCTTCGTAAACGGCCAAGAGCAGGACTTCGACGCCGTCATCCTCGCCACTGGCTACCGCAGCAATGTTCCTTCCTGGCTAAAGGTTCTCAAGTCTCAAACTAATGGCGAACCCTTTCTATGCTTTTCTTTTTCCATTATTTGGCATCAGTGATGGGACTGGAGTGGTTTCTGTTCATACCAACAGTATCCCTAAATGAGTGTGGTTTCTGTTCATATGAACAGTGTCCTTAAATAAGTTTTTGCCGGTGTTGCTGCGTCCAAAATTTAGACATCAACAGTTTCATATAAAAAATTTTCTTTTTCCATTATTTGGCATCAATGATGAGACCAGTGTGGTTTCTGTTTTCTGATACCAACAGTGTCCTTAAATGAGTGTGTGGTTTCTGTTGATGTCAACAGTGTTCTTAAATGAGTTTATGAGTTTTTCCACTGCGTCCAAAATTTAAATATCACCATTTTCAAAAATATAATAGAGATTAGTTTCATATAGAAAATTTTCAAAAATATAATAAAGATTTTATAAAGCATACATGGTTCTTGTGTGCAGGATTGCACTTTCTTCTCGGAGGAAGGAATCCCGAATACGCCGTTTCCCAACGGATGGAAAGGGGAGAACGGGCTGTACGCTGTGGGGTTCACGGGGAAGGGCATTCTGGGCGCCTCCGTGGACGCTGTTCACATCGCCGATGACATCCAGGGCCTCTGGAACAAGTTCAATCGCCACATAAGTTTCTGCAATAAACTGACAAGGCACCTGAGCTTCCGCCTCATACGCACTTCCTCTTCTTCTTCTTTATCTTCTTCCACTCCATCTACTCCGCAATCGCTATCGCTTTCGCCGCGGTTTCGTTCTTCGGCTCCGCGCTCAGCGCCTTCTTCTTCCCTTTTCTCGCGGTCCGGATTCATCCATGAAGAAGCAATGAAGCACATTTCATAAGTTTTGTCTCAGTCTGAAGCGCATTTCATAACTTTTGTCTCAGTCTGTGTTGATTGAAATCTCAATCTCAATCTCAATCTCAACCTCAATCAGCGTGGCTGGCGCTAACAGTGTACACCTCGTGTCTCACATGTGTTGCCGTGCTGAGGCTGTTCAAAGATTGGTCATACAGGTCCTTTCTTGCGAATCCCCGGCTCTTTGTGCACACTAAAAAACTCCACCTCTTGCCTTAAGCTTTGTTATAGGTATTTTATTAACTTGGTTCATATGATGATATTTCCATAGGTTCTGTCATCTCGGAATATTAAATTTATATTTTACCATGATTTGTCAAATCCAAAGGAGTGTACTTTTTCCTAGCAACAATGCCTTCGAAAATTTTCTCCATGGACGGAAAATCTTGATATTCGAAAAACTCAATTATTTAATTTCGAGGTTTGAATTTACAATTACAAACTCTGCACCTATGCCTGAAACTTACAGTGGAAGGAGTAACTTTTCTGCGTGCTCCTTCTTCGATATCAGAGCAACGTAATATTTTTTGTTGTTCCGATTTCAGAGGTTGTCTTGTTTGTTTGACAAAATGAGGAAGATTATCCAAACCAAACGAGCAGGAATCTGAACCCTTGAGATTTCAATGCGCCTGAATTTGAAGCTCAGATGAGGTTCACAAATTTGGGCCAGCTGGATACATTCAGCATGCGAGAGTTTATTACTAAACCACAAGGCTTAGAATTTGACCCTATGCATTTTGCACACTTCGCTTGAAACATGTTATGTAAAATATATAAATTTACATTATAAAAATATATATTAAATATATGAAGCATAACTGGAAAATTCAGATCGGATCGGCGGGATCGGAAATCGGAACAAATTGGTGTAAAATTGGGATAAAACTCATCAATATTAACAGAAGGGATGGGATAAAACTCATCAAAAGGGAACTTATATGCATTCATGTTCCTACCGGCATTTTCTATATTTTTTTATCTAAGAGCTCAGTTAGAGTGGAAAATCAAATATAGAAATTTTAGTTTTTTGTTAGAATCAGAATCAGCAATATACAATATATTAAACTAAAAAAATCAATAAAACTATAGCACTATTCATTGGATCAAATATCTGATCCCAGTTTGAATCAGCTTCAATATTAATGGCAGATTTCTCAATCTATGATATGAAGTAAATGTCTGAAAAATACTGTTATTTATTTATATTGATAGTAAATAATTACATCTATTTAATTTGTTTTGGTAAATACATGGCTCTAAAGTGTCATAATATTATTCCAAGCTTTGCTTTGAACAAGTGTAAATTCAACCATAAAAAAAATTTATGCTTGAATTTACGGTAATAGTTAATAATATAAAACTTAATGTTTATTAACTTGAATTTACGGTAATAGTTAATAATATAAAACTTAATGTTTATTAAATAAGAATGCTTAATGATTACTTTTTCTATAAAATGTGCATTTTTCAAAAATTTATAATACCTTTAAATAATTTAATATTTTAAACCTGCCAACCACCATCATCCGCACCAACATTTGAAAGACACTGATCTCTGTAATGATATCAGTATCACGTCATGACAAACGAAAGTGGAGAAAGCATTCGTCGAATTTTCTATAATTCCATTCACAAGGAGATTAAAACGACAATTAGAACTGGTTATCGTCGTCTTTTGCTTATCTTGCACAGACGCTAGATTAGGGTTGGTATATTTTAGATTTCAAAAAATAATGTGGAACAGTTTATTCTTCTGGTTTCCGAACAACAAAAACCGGATATCATAATGTCGGATTATAAAGATAGGCGATTATTTGTGCAACGGAATCTTGTGTACAGCGCGTGGATCTGCATCTAGGTACGTAATCTGTGAATGCAGTCAAAGTCCCTCCGACAACTACGTGCACCCATCATAAAAAGTGGTAGGCTACGTACATTCAAGATGCATATCCACTTGTTCCAACCTCATTGCTAGTTGGTATGTACTTGACTATGTCTTGATCGATGAGTTTGGCTTGACGTTGTACCCTTCATTCCGCGCAACGTTAACGAATTCAAACATAGTTTGCCTCCTAAAGAGCCAAATTTGTTTAACTATCAAAATATTAACACGTAAAAAACAAAGAGTTGTGAAGCTATGCAATACTTTGTATAAGAAACAGTAGAAGTTGATATCCGTACAAATAGATGCCTAGGGTTTAGGGGAATCAAAGTGTTGAGATATATGATATGTAAGAGAAATAGGTGAAAGCTTATGTCTAGGCTTAGGTTTTGGTAGTCTCTACTTGGGAAGCTAGAAATCATAAAAGAAAGACACAGTGAAAGGCAAGGTCTATGCCTAGGGTTTCATAGTTTTCAATTGTAGGCTAGAAATGATAAAGCCTTAGTCTTTTCCTAGACGTAATCAATACTTTGATTTCATTTTCAAATTCATATATGATACCTAAAAGTTGATTGATAGATACATTTCATTTACTTTTTCTATTCTTTTTTGGCCACGTAATCACTTACATTCATTACTTAACAGTGCTTTCAAAGCATCCGCCAATCATGCATATATTAACTCATAGGTATATTTTGTCAATGCAATGCACTTAGGTAACAGATCATATGCATGGCATATAGGATAATAGGACAAAACTACAATAGTTATCTACATGATCACGTCTTACCAAATACGATAATCAAGTACTTCCAAATCAATTGTCAACAATGCTAACTCATATCATTATCAATACAAAGCACTTGGCAGCTTACAACATATAGAATAGAAAAATAAAATCATTGTACTTGCATCACTTTGTAACTTCAAAATTTTCTCATGTACAACCATATTTCGTACCCTCTTATTTCGTACCCTCTTAAACATAGGAAGGGGCTAGGAGAGTAAGGTAAACTATGTACAATGAATTACCTCAAAAGAAGAAGGTGATATCAAGCAATAGAATCCTTCTACCTGAATAGTAAAGTGAATTTTTCTTATTTTTTAAACAATAAACCCAAATAGTCTCTTCGCATCGTTAAACTTATTTGCAAGAATACGATGAAGAGGAAGAATTTTCAATCAATAATGCATCTTTCTATCATTATAATAGTTAGATGACATTGAAATTTCGACGTGCAAACCTTATTTATGCATATGTTAAAAGTGATCATGGGTTGATTAAACCCAAATAATAAGGTGCATTATTATTGCTAGCTATTAAGTTTTTATTTAGGTTATTTTCTAATTTATTGTTTTAAAATTATTTATTTATTATAAATAAAGTATTATTATAGAGTTAATTAGACCTATAACCTAGGGTTTTCAAGCCAAGGCTCTTACCACTAAGTCAATGTCTTATGGTTATGCATTTTTTTAAAAATTGTAAAAAGAATCATAAAATTGCTCTATCTGAAAGATCTAAGAGGGAATGAAAATTTTAATGATTAACATGTATAAACCTTGATCTATAAGCATTTGTGTATATTTAAATTATTTGATTTTACCTTAGTTTCTTCATAAATAGTTCATTATTTTTACTTTCACATTACATTTCTCCAACTTTATCAATGCAAAGTACAAAATAATCTTCAATTTCATTGTTAGGTAAGGTGATTACTTTTAATTTGTATTTCATTTGAATGATTCACAAGCAAGTCACTCTTTGCTTTTCTTTTACACTCTTAATAATAGCTTTTCATAATTTAATATGCTAATGATACATTCCTTGTATTTTAGTAAAACAAGTATTATATTGTCTCATCCTCATTATCATCTTAGCCTTGTCTCAATAATATAAGGTAGGCTAAATGAGGTTTCTTTAGTTATTTTCTTCTATTAAGAAATAACTATTTATTGATCTTCAACTTTTTAATACCATCTTCAATCATTTTTCCCATGTATTTTTTGGTCTTCCTCTTAATTGCTTTCTTGAAACTATGATATGACAACATTTTTTAAAAGAGTCATTAATTGATATTCTTTAATTTGAACATGACCAAATTATCTAAACATTATTCTCATAAATTAATAGCAATAGAAGCCACTTCAAGTCTTCCTCTAATGTTTATTTTATGCAATTTATCTCTTCTTATAACATTTAATATCAATCTAAGCATTCACATTTCTACTACACCAGTTTGTTGTTCATATGCCTCTTTGTTTAGAATCCAACATTCAACACCATATAAAATAGAAAGCATAATAATTATTTTGTAAATTTTTCTCTTTAGTTTTATTAAGATTCTTTAATAGTATAAAACACCACTAGCCTATCTTTATTTTAATCACCTTAACTTAATCATATTTCCTACATCCTTATCCATTTCATCATTTGATTGAAGCATTAATCATAGGTAATAGAACTTCTTGGTATTGATTTATTATTTCTATTTCATCAGCATCTATGTTTTTTGTTGAAAGTTACATAACATGTATTTTTTCTTAATTCTATTAATTTTCAAGCTTTTGATTCTAGAACTTTTTTCCACTTTTAAATTTAGAAGGAATACTTGGTCAATATATATCAACCAATACAATATCATTTGTAGACTTCTAAAGGCTCACGTTTACTATATGTTGTGGGGCATACTTATAGTCATCCTTTATGGTTCCAACACCTCCCTCCCCTTACTAAAAAAATTGTAATAAATTTCATCTTTTATTTCTTTATTTCGTCCATAATAATATTAAACAAGCTAAGAACTAAGTGTAAACATTTAAAGTTAGAATTTAAGATATATGTCTTAGTTAGATCTATGTTCAATTCTCTTTCTTATGAATTATGAATTAAGGTTATTCATTTTTATGAATTTCTTCCTGCTAATGTTTAGCTTTATCTCTCTTTAGTATCATTTATTAATTTAAAACTTAATTTAGACTACATATTAGACCCCAAACACTTTTGAGATGCCTTTAATGATTAGTTAAGTTTAATTTCAAACGTAGCTTGGTACATCCATCTACTTTTATGTCTTAGTTTTACTATTGGTTGAGGCATTGCTTCCTCTATTGCTTTTGAGCATATTGAAGGAAGTACTGAGGAAATATTTTCATGTAGAGAATCAAATTATGGAAACCTTCATGTTCAATTCAAAGGACAAGGTTCTCTTGACCCAACTAATATCATGTCTTTCCAAACAATTATCTATGTAAGAAAATAACAAACCTACATACAAATAAGGTTGACAAAATGGATTGGAAGACCTCCACAATAAACATTGTCTAAACCTTCTAGAAAGAAACCATGCATAATAATTGTTCAAGAAACTATAAGTAATTCATCAAAAGGAATACCATCTATACTTATTCTAATTTATTTTATCCTTGGAAGAGTTAAAAGGTCCATTATTGTAATAGGTAAACCATCTTCTCAAAGCTAAGAAATAGGCTAGTGTCCCATATAGAATTGATATTAGGTCATCTTCAAACCACCACTACTCATAGCTCTTAATAGACCATGAGGTGATTAATGCAAACACTTTTTCAAACCTCTAGCAACCTTACTAAGTTTGATGCTACACTTTTTACATATTACAAGATGATAGCTAATATGAGAAAAACTTCTAACGAATATGGGTTTACTTTATCTTGGGAGTTCCATCAAGGAAAATTTTATAACAAGCTTGAGATATTAAGATTATCACAATTTCAAAACTTTTATGTGATGAAGGATTACACTTTTATAAAAAATGCTTTGCATACATACAATGAATGCATGTTTATATTTAAATGCAAGAAATCTTAAATATTTATGAAGATTAGAAAATATTCCTTTGATTTTGTTTTTAAACTCTAAGAAATTTTTTTTGAATAATTCCTTTGATTAGCTTTCTTAAGAGTATTTTTGTTACATTTTTCTTATTAAGAATTATGGAAGAAAACTTAAATTGCACTAACAAGAAAATTTCCTTTGTGTTTACTGAAGTAATTATATGCAAGTTTGGTGAAGGTTATGCATTTGTAGATACTTTAATTTTCATGGCAGAGCTTACTAACAATTTAGGTAGCTATTTTTTTAATAGCCTTGTTCATTTTTCCTATAGTTATTAATTGGAAATTCCATTGGTCACAAGAAACTTGCATATAAGAAAACCAGATGAAAAATTTATAAGAAAACTATGTAACGAATTTTTTTTTGGCATTTTAACTCAACTTTTTTACATTTTTTATAGGTCTATTTCTATAAGCTACTCAAATTCTACTAGGAGCTATTTCATACATATCTTGAATCAATTTTGTGTATTTTATTTACAATGACTAAAAGAGGTCATCATTTAAAGTGATTGTAAGATACTTGTTTCTTAAGTTGTAAGATCAAGGTGCAAGCTTAGGCACATCCACTCAAGAAGAGGTTAATCTTTCACTCATCCAATGAGCCTCTTGAGACCCTAAATTTTGGGAAGAGCATTGAACTTCTAAGTAATGACCCTTATTAGGGATGCAAATTAGTATACAATATGAAAATCATGATCATTCACTCTTATCAAAGTTGATTATCATATATCTTTAACCTAAGTTGTCCCTTCTTACACTTCACCTTAGATGTGCTAGAAATACTTCTCAAATTTTGCAAGATTCCCTTATGCTGCTGGCTTTGCTAATTGTCTCGTAGTGCATGTTGAAGAAGTACATATGACTAAGGCTTTAAAAATGTTAGAAAGTCCAACATTATTTTCCAACCATAACCTTATAATTATTTAGCATTTTTTAAAGTTAATCATGTTTCTTCTTCCATTTCCTATGGAAATATTCAACATCTCATTTGTAAGTTGCCATGGGAACACAATCTTGAGTAATGAAATTAAAACTAAAATTAAAATTTTATTACATCCATAAATCTTCTAAAGTCTATTAGACAATAGAAATGCACATGCTAGGAGTTTTTGGTAGCATCAAAATTACAAATGTTTTTGGTAATATTTGGAACAAATCAACCAAATTGATAATTGCAAAATTTCACTTATGTCTAATATGCTCAAATGTAGGTTATTGTAGGAAAATATCTTTAATATTATTTTGATTGCATAGTTACAATATTCATTTTTCATGAGGAATTTTGAGCCCTCTACCAATTTAAACTCTTAGAAGATGAGATCTAATTCATGCTCAACTAATTGTGCACTACAAATAATAAGGAATAATAGTTGTTAAATAATTTTCTTTAAATTAAGGACTTTACTAACACTATTTAAATAAAATTATTTCTTTCTTTTAACATTTTCTTTAAATTTTTTAAAAAAATTTTATTTCACCATTTTTTGAATATACTTTGCAAACTTTCCTTGAATATTTCTTTCATTGAGGGATAAACTTTTCCACAAAATCATATTTTATCTTAGGTTGCTATAAGCACCTTTAGAAGTGTTTATCCAATGCAAATTCAAAGAGGTTATGGGTGTAGGCTATAAACTAATAAATAGTTTCAACTTTAAAGGGCATCATTTCTACTTTGAGAAGTATAATACCATCTTATGTCATTCTCTTCACTTTGAATTTATTCATTAGAAAAAGCTTTCAAATTTTTTTCTATGTTTTTTCAATATTGATTTGTTAGACACTCATAAGGGATTGTTATTTGGAGTGATAGTAAGGTACTTGTTTCTTAAGTCAAAGACCTTGGTTTGAGCTTGGGCATAGCCATAGGCTTTCACTCAGCTACCAACCCTCTTGGGATCCTGCTTAGTGGGATGAGTACTTTGGCTCTAGGTGATGATTTATTAGACACTCGTAAACAATAGTTGGTTGGACAATAGCATGGTATAGTTGCTTCTAGAAAATGCAAGTTAGAATAGATTCTTTGGTACATTGTATTTTTAGGAAAATAAGTACTTCACACTACTTAAAATTCATTGAGAAATGTATTGGT
Source organism: Gnetum montanum (assembly GCA_015680685.1). Taxonomy (NCBI): domain Eukaryota; kingdom Viridiplantae; phylum Streptophyta; class Gnetopsida; order Gnetales; family Gnetaceae; genus Gnetum; species Gnetum montanum. The sequence continues at coordinate 453,000 of MNCI01009716.1, forward strand.
CCCATTTATAATTTTAGAAGCATTCTAGAACAAGATATTTATATGAGGTTTTCTTTACCTACTCATTTACCATAGTAAAATTGTATGCCTTCTTATGCATACCATAGACTATGATTTTAGTTTTTTTGAAACTTAACTTTCTTTCATGAATGCTAAAATAATTCATTAAGAGTACTAAAATTAAAATTCTATTATATTTGAAGACTTTCTTGATCTATTGGACAATAGCAATGTACATGTTATGAGTTTAAAAAGTACTAAGCATTTTTTGCAACCCTTTCTAGAGTTTGAAATTAAAGAAATATCATAAGCATAAAGAATTTAGCAAAATCATTTCCAATTATAGTTGAAAATTAGGTTAGTACTTTATGCATTCACTCCTAAAGTTCATCAATAAAAAGCCCAACTAAAGTATAAGAAATGGACATCCTTGTTTTACACCAATAAATTTATTATTTAAAATCATTCATGTTCATTTGTAAATTAGATGCATAACTCTTTGTAAACTTTTGAATGGTTAATAATAACATGTGTTAAGAAATCTTATATTATTCAAGCATACCTAGAACTTACTTCAATTAACTAAAATATAGGCCAGACAGCAATCTATAAAGCAAATAAATGTTTTCTTTTAATAATGTCACATAAATTTATTAATAAGATATTTCATAGTGACAATAGAATGGTGTTACATAAATCTTACTTGGCAAATTGTGCATGTTTTAGTTCAAGCAGTTCTTCATATGAGTTGTTTAAATCTCATTTTAAGCATCTCATCATACAAGTTATTTAAATTAGTAGCTTTTCTTGATGTCAATTTTTTCATATCTTGCATTATGTCATCAAGAGAAATGAATAATGTATTATCTCTATTATGAACCTCTTCTACTTTTGTCATCATTATGAAACAAAATTGGATAAAAAATTTTAATATCTTTAAGAGATAATGGATGGTTCATTATATTCTTTTTTTTTGAATTAAATGCAAGAAATAGGTAGGATATTTCTTTAACATTTACATAAACTAGTTTTTTTTATTTTGAAAATTGTCACTTTTTAGCTCAAACTATATTTTCATATGACTTAATCATATTTAGTTATTTTTGAATCTTTATCAAAATTTTAGCTATCTTACACTCTTCATCAAACTATTACAAATTATTTGTATTTTGACATTCAAAAACATTAAAGGCTACCTTAATTAAGCTTTTGTAAAATTTACATTTGAATTCAAAATTCTATAAATTTCATTTTCAAAATATTCCTTTATTTTTATATTTATTTTAAAATCAGGTTATTTGCTAAAATATGTAATCTATTATATATTTGTTAATAATATGAAGTATAAAGGATGATGATAGGATTCAATTAGTTCTTTATCTGCCTCAAAACATTTGATGTTATTATGATTCTTTAGGTTAAAAACAAAAAAATTAATGCTACAGTAGCCTTACTATCTTAGAAATGTGAAGCTACCTAATTTTGGATATATATTGATGCAATTTAGAACCAATAGATCTAATCCTTGTCCCTATTCTAATAAATGCTATTGCTTGTGATTGAACCACTTATTCTTAGAGTAGCGATTTCATTTTGCATTTTTTTTTTCATATTTCAAGAATCCTTGAGGATTTTAATAACTAATAGTAAATTGATTAAAATATCTTGATAAATGTTCTTGATCATAAACAATAGCTTCTTTTTATACAAAGGAGCAAAAAGCTTTTAAAAATTAATTTTCGTTGTAATATTTTTAGCAAGACATGGAACCATCATTTAGAGGGATGGTAAGATGCTTGTTTCTCAAGTCATGAGACATGGATTTAAGTCCAGGCATAGCCACTTAAAGAAGTTAGGTTTTCACTCATCCATTGATCCTTCGATGACCTTGCTTGGTGGGATGAGCATTGAGACTTTGGGTTATGAAAATAAAAAATATATATTTTTAGCCAAACAATCAAACTATACTTATGTATATTTTCTATTTAAATAAGTTGATAAAAATAATTTTGAATCATAATAGCCAAACCTCTAAATGATATTCCATGATCTACATTTATTATATAAGTAAAAGAAAAATAAAAAAAATGAAACAAATTGAAAAACCCCATAAGAAATTAGTTAAAAAACCTTAAGAAACATAGAATTTCTAAAGGATAACTTAGCATACCCAAGTGTTATTGATGGATTTAGGAGTCTTGATTATTTATAGATGATAAGTGATTTGATTTCAATGGATTTTCCTCTCATTTTAAAGTTTTGAGTCTTAAAAATTCTTATCCTAACATCATTTCTTAATGATCTTTTCTTTGCACTTAAAGTGTAGAATTCTCACACATTAGCCAAATAAGATTATCAATCTTTTCAATGGCACATTCAAGGCTTCACCCTCCTTTAGTGCTTCAATTAAATATTGCTAATCATAATGATTTATCTTTTCTAATAAGCTCTATTTAGTGGCTTTTTTCCCTTGACCCATTCTTCAAGTAATTCATTGAGAAAATCTAGCCCTTGAAAATCTTTTAAGTTAAGGATGTTTAACTAGTTTTTCATAGTTTTGGATAACCATTGATATTCTTTCTATTTTATTAATGTATTTGACTTATTGGTTAAAGGGACCAACATTTGAAATGATAGTAAGGGGCTTCTTTTTTCAAGTTGTAAGACTTATGTTTTAGCTTGGGTATAGTCGCTCAAAAGAGGTTATGTATTTTCCTATCCATTGATCCTTTTAGAATCCTACCTTAGCAGGGTTAGCATTGAGCCTTTGGGTGAGGATTCTTTTTATTTGACTTGTTTGTTAAGACATGTGACTTACATTTTCTCAGTTAAAAGTTTATTTCTAATATGCTATTATTGAGGTCTATAGACATTATGCAATAAAGAATTAAAAGTAAATCACTCTAATCAATCCCTAGGTTTTAGAGTAAATTAAAAGTAGTTTTTGATAAAATAGCCATTACTACTAGAGTGAAATGAATAATTATATACAAAAAATTCTAAGTAGATCAGATCAATGAAAGAAAAGTCTGAAGTAAAAGCCCAACAATTTTGGAGATGTCTTTTCAAGTTTTTATCCTTACAACTAATTTTGAAAAACCTCTTCTCTAGGGTAGGAAAAGGATCAGACCTTGTCCTTGTTTACAAATGTGCTCATGAGTTTTCACTTCTTACTAAAGGGTTTGTTATAAAGAGTAGGATAAAACCTTCTCTAAAGGTAAAAGAACATATCAATCAAAAATAATGAACAAATAGTAATAGAAGTTGAACTCTTCACATCCTTGAGCCTTCAAAATAAAAAAATTAATATAGCAAAAAATAAATTAATTATTTAGCTTTTACTATGAGCTTTTTTGCTTGAAGTTGTAGCTTAAAAAAGACATGTTTGAGAATATGATATTTAACTCCTAAAAAGAGGTCATATTTATGCTCTTACTACTAGAAAATATTTGCACATCAACACATCCAAATAGAGGAGAAGAAGTGGTTAAAGATAATTCCAAATGCAATGATTTCATTAGACCTTGGTTGAATGTTTTTATAAACTTTGGATGCCTATTTCTAAGCATGTTGTGTAATAGTACACTAGAAAAAACATGAGAAAAAGAGTCTTCACTTCTACAAAGAGGACAATGAGGAAAAATAATTCTTATATGTTTAAGATGAGTGCCAATAGGAAGACCTTAATGAATATGAAAAAATAAAAAAAATTATAAATTTTTAGAGATATTTAAGCTCTCTAAATATCTTTCATTTTTCTCACCAAAAGTATGATCATGATTGCATATTCCAAACCTTATTAAATTTGTTATGAATAAAATCATTCTTTGTAATAATATTGTATGCAACTTTGGAGTTAAAGGAAAAAATAGATCTATCATCCATCCAAAAAATATTTAAGAAAGCCTAATGTATATGATCACTGACTTTAATAAATTCTTAAGATCAAAAATTAGTTTTTCAAAATCTTTTTTCCTCTTTTTATTCAAACCATAGAGGTTAGAAGCTACCTTTCATGCAATCCATCTATCATGCATGCATAGATAGAAAAATACAGTGATACTAAGCTTTCTTTAAGTGGTACATAATATAGATGAGTTTGTAGCTCAAATTCCTTCATTAAATGGAAGCCAATATAGGCTAAATTACTTAAGCATATCTTCAAAAATTGTAATATGATTGTAGTTCTAATACTTACTAATCTTGTACAATGTCTACTATTTTGTTTAAGAACTAGAGAAGTAGGAATAAAAGTGGCCTAAGGAAAAAAAAAAGACAATGAAGAAAGTTATTACAAAGTCAGTTGTTATCATTTTAAAGTTTTTCTTGCATAATTTTGTTTCTTAAAAGGAGATTCTAAACATCATATCCATTAAGGCACTTTGTAATCCATTTCATTGAGAGAGAAATACACTTGTTATAATAATTAATGATATCAATTCCTCCATCTTTCTTGTTGCTAGTGCAAGTATACCAAGCAACTCTAGAAAAGTATTTTCTATGTTGCTTGGTAGACTAAAGAAACCAATAGATAATATGATCAATTCATTCATAAGAATTTTTATAAGGAGTCCAATGACTAGAGTAATAAACATGAGTTAATTGAAGCATATTCTTAACAACTAAAACTATACCAACAAAGGTGAGCTTTTTTTCCTTTTCATTTATCAAGGTTTTTTTTATTTTATCAACCACATAATTCCAGAAAAATAGAAAGATTAGGCTTAAAAGAAAAATATACTTTTAAAATTTTTTAAAAATATATTTTTAAGATTTTCCAAGGCTTGAAAGTAACCCACTTGTCAATATTACCATTACACTAAAAAATATATTTTTACCAATCTATACGAGAGTCATATAACATGCAATAACCTTTCACTCTAACTAATAAAATATTTATATTTTACAAAGAATTTTTAATCTTAAAAAAAGAATCATTTTAAAAATACATGTTAAGCTATTTTTTACCTTGATCATCAATTAAGATTCCTTTAAGATATTCCTTTGAAAGTCATAATGTAGTTTATATGAAAGAAAATTAGCAACAATAATAAAAAGATAGGGAGCTAGAGGAAAAACTTGAAAAATTGACTATTGAAAAAAATGAGAAACTCAATCCAAAGTTTGTAGCAACCTGAGAATTAGCATTATTGAGAAGGATATAGATAAGATGAATAAAATAATCATCAAATATAAGAAATAATAAAATTTCATTCAATCTTGCCATAGGCTTTAGCATAATCTAACTTGATAAATGTAATGTCTTGGTTAGTATTAGAAGCCTATTGCATTTCCTCCTAAGATGCTATAACATTATTTAAGATATGTTTACTTTTAACAAAACCTATCTTCTTAGGTCTAATGATATCTTCTATAGCCTTCTAAATTTGACAAGCCATGCATTTAGCTAAAATTTTGTACATGTTGTTAAGAAGAGTAATAGGTCTCTAATTATTAATATGTTGAATATCTCCATCTTTAAGAAGATGACGAATCATAACTTTATTAATATTTTTTCCTAAGAAAATTTTTAAATAACTTCTTAGAAAACATGAATCTCCATTAATGTCTAAATTCTTTATAAAAAATTTATTGGAAAACCATCAAATCATGAAGTTCTATCATTAATTAAACTAAAAGTAGCTACTTTGATTTCTTCTATTGTAATTTCTACTTCAAAAATACTTCAATGCACTTTTATTACAAGATGATAAATATGCATACTAAATGCTTCAAAGATTTCCTTGTTGATGAAGTCTCATTAAGTCGATGCATCGACGCAGCCGCATCAACGTAGCCTTCCTGCATTGATGGGGCCCCGTTTACGTAGCCACCTATCCCAGCCTATAAATAAGAGGGCCCTCCGCCTCATTTAGGAATCCTTTTGTCATTTGTAGCTAGACTCTTTTAGTTTGTTTCCGTAGAAGTTAGATTATTTTCCTAGTGCATGCCCCCAGTGTGATGCTTGTAATTGTACGGAACCTTTATTCAAGTGTGACGTACTTGGACACGCACATGATCGGCAATAAAGATCGAGATTACTTCATCATTGCAGCATTCACTTAGTTTAATTGTTAATTTTTTTGTTAATTATTTCTTTCTTAGTTAATATTTATTTCTTTCTTAGTTAATATTTATTTATCATCATTTACTATTCCTGTTGTTAAAAGCGGAATGAGTATGACTTAATCACGAGCATTTAAGTGTGACTACTTGGTAACCCAGCAGCATACCTAGGATCTACAATTGGTAATCCTAGTAGTAGTCATGCATGAGGTCCAAGATGTGTGTGGATGATTAAGGAACGGATACTCATCGCACTTAGGCTAGCTTAGACTTCATTTCCTATTGCTCATTAGTTTAATTAATATTATCTTCCATTGTCTATAGGAGTAGCATTAATTTAGGATCACATCATATGGCTCACTCTAGACTAAACCATACGTGACAAAGCAAATACTAGTCCAGGTGGGAAGACAGCGAACTGTGATCAACGTGTAACTATCTAGATACCATAACTAGCCTGTCTGCAGAGTTTGACTAGATCGTGCGTGAACGCTCGTATTCGTATGGTTGGGCGTAGGGGTACCTCACTGCTCATCATTGGCACCATTCCCAGGGATGGTGCTAGTTATTTAGATTATTTATATCATACAAGGTCGTTGTATAGGAATTAGCGATATATCTCTTAGGAAGAAGAAGTAATTAAAAAGTCACATTTAAATTCACACAGTTTTACAACCATGTCTCTCCTACAAGACTATAANGTTTCCCAACTTTTCAGGAGGCTATGATTTAGATCCACAACAACATTTACAAGCCTTCTATGATGCTTGTACATGGAATAATATTGATAATGGGTGGCAAAAGCTTAAGCTCTTTCCTTTGACACTCGTTGGCCAAAAAAAAGTATGGTATAGATCATTAAAAACAATTTCAATTCAACATTGGCCAACAATAGTAGAACTTTTTAACAAAAGATATCAAACCTATGCGAGAGTGTCAGCCTTGAGGAGAGAAATCCAAGAATGGAAACAAGTGCAACATGAAAACATGGCCTTAGAAAGATATTATGCACTATTAAATAATTGCCCAGGCTATGGGTTCTCTGAGGAAAGGCTAATGTACCATATCATAGATGGGCTCTGTAATGAAACAAGGGAGACCCTCAGGATGTATGCCCAAGGTCAACTATATGAGCTATGAACCCATCAACTCCAAGAGCTTATTAGGCGGATAGAAAAAGAAGAAGAAGAAATAATTAAATGGGAGAATGTTGAAAGTTCTCAACAAAACCAAAATCTTAACTCAACAAGTGTCCATGATCATGAAGAGGAGAAATTAGCTTACTTCAAGGAGCTGGAATCATCTTTGCCAATCCTACAATCACTATATGAAATTGAGGCAAAGATCAATAAGATGACAGATTGGGTACATGAAAGATGTGGAGAATATGCCAACATTGTTAGAGGACAAACAATTCCAAATTAAGAAACAGGATAGGACACCACGCGACAATAAAAAAGAAGGGTCGAAGAGAATAAGGATAAGAACTCAACTACCAATCATATGTATCAATGTAATATTTGCTTGTACGATCACCCCAAAGGTCAATGTCCAATCTTGTCACATTTACATGAGCATTGGGGAGAAATGTTACATCCAGAGTTCATACAAAAATACTATGTCCAACCACAGTGGCAAAAACCTCAGTCGTGGGGGAAGCCACTGCCAACTGGACCATACCCTTCGTATGTCGTAGTACCAAATGCTTATTATGTTCAACACCCTGTTTCTCCAATAGGATCAACATCCTCTACCTCATCTCATTGTTATCATTCTCCCGAGTACTATCCACCCATGTCCTCTCCAACAAGATCACCACCTCATGTGCCTTACACTTCTCCTCAACCT
>MNCI01009716.1:466912-513001 GCA_015680685.1 Gnetum montanum
GTGGGTCGTGCGGGGTGTGTTTGGGTTGCAGATGTTGAGCCCCAAAAAAATAAATAATAATATCTAAAAAATTAGAGTACATCTAATCATCGAAGAGAGAGTCTAAAGAAAAAGTCCAACTATTTTGAGGATGTTGTTTTAGGTTTTTATCCTTACAACCAATCTTGAAAAGCCTCCCCTTTGGGGTCAAAAAAAGGATCATGCTTTGCATTTATTCAAAACTGCCCTCACAAGTTTTCACTTCTTACTTAAGAGTTTCTTGTAAAGAGAAAGAGAAAACTCTTTCTAAAGAAAAAAGAATACATTAATCAAAGATAATGAACAAGTAGCAACACAAGCTAAAAAATTTCCATTCTTAAGCCTCTAAAAAAACTTAATATTGTCAAAAACAAATTAATTATTTAGCTTTCATTGGGAACTTTATTACTTGAAGTTGTAGCTGAAAAGTGACATGTTTGAGAAACCTAAAGAGAGGTCATATTTATGTTATTATTGTTAGAAAATAACTACACACTAAAGCTTCCAAATAGAGTAGAGAACAACTATTACATAATTTGATAATCGTGTATGGGTATGTAATAGCTCATCTAATAACCCTAAGCCAAGAGATGAACTTTTTCATTTGGCTTGCTAATTACCAACATAAAATTTAAGGCTAATAACTACTATAACAAGAATTATTTAACATTGGTTTTAATTTTTTTAAACATGAAAATGAATTCTCAATGAATTAATTTTTCATTTTCATTAGTTTGAAAAAGAAAAAGATTTTTCTTAGCTAAATAATGGATATATGTCATAAATATATAGATAAACTAGTAATACAAGTATTAAAAGAAGAGTTAAAGTAACATCTATTATAAATAAATAATAGAGATGACATCTTAGATTCTTTGAAAATGTTTAAAGATAATTAGATAATAATATTCTTTTAAAAAAAAGAAGGTGTCAACATCACAATTAGAAGAAAACTCTTATAGTCTACCAATATTGTTGGTAAAAGGCTAGGATGATTTGGATGATGATGACATAAAAATATATATGGTAATAAGGTAAATGAGTTTGGATTGTGTAAGTCCTAGAGCTAGATTGAATTATTAATTAGATGTGAAAATAAGATCCAGACCTATAATAATTAGGTGAGATCTATTAGGTGGAGTAATAGTGTATTCATTTACAATTTGAATTAAAATGACAATTAAAAATGTTGGTGATTTTACAATGTAAAGTAAATTAAAAATGAATTTAATATTAAAATAAAATTAAAATATTGTATTTCACTTGTAATAGGATCATTAGTGAAAACTGAATTTAATTCTAACTATTTTTATTGAAGAATTTGTTTGCATTTTGTTCAAAACATTGAGATTGAACTTATGGTATATAAAACATGAGTTAAAATTATTTCTATTAATGTATAATAATGATTTAATTTTCTTTGATGAAGTAAATATAAAATTTTATGAAGTTATCTCTTGTAGTTATTTATATGTCATAGCTCCATAGCTATGGATACTTGCTATAATAATTAAAGATATTGTTCTAATCCAATTCAAAGAATAATTTTTTATATTTTTTGGATCTACATGGAAACCATTTAACTATATGTATCCTATAACATATAACAAAAACATTATTTTAATAGAATTTATCAGGTTATCATATCCATTGAAATCTAATCTATGATGTTTTATAAATTACACATTGCATGCTATAAATAAGTAACCAATGTCTTAATAACAATTCAAAGAAGAATTTTTTTGATAGAGTGAATCAAATTACTATGAGTTTTTTATTTAAGTTTTGAGATTAAAATCTCCTAGGATACGTATTCATTAATGATGAAGTAGTTGCCTTGGTATGTAGCATGGTTACTAACACTAAAATTTTGTTATGTTCATAGATCCTCAAGATCTATTAGATAGTTAAAATGTACATGTTATGAGTTTTGAAAGCTTCATTAAAAATTTACAAAGTCTTCTTAGTGAAATTTGGAAAAAATCAACTAAATTTGCAATTGTAATATTCTATCTATGTATAATGTACCGCAATGTAGGACATTGCAAGAAAATGCAGTATTCATCTCTAATGTTATTTATATTACATGTGAAAGATGTTCAAACTCTTCATTTCATCTTTTCTTAATTTGTCTATGTTATTGTCTTTACTATCAATACATCACACCCTTGTGGTGTGCCACATTGTAGTGTTAAAAAATTTGTTAAATTAATTATTCTAATTAACAATTATTAAGCTATGTTGTTGATCGTTGATACAATCATAATAATTTATTTCTGGGATACATCATTTCATACATATTAAATAGCCATCATATGGTAAACATGAAATCATCATTGTTTATTCCATTTTCTTGTCTTATCTATCAAAAAAATTACTCATTGAAGATCATAAAAACTTAACATGGTAGTAGAGGAAGAGGGTAAGTAATTTTCGAAATTTAGGGGTGTCTCCTAAAAATTAGCAACATGCTTTTTCTATAGGCATGACTAAGTCAAGAACCTGCAGCCCATTACCTAAGGCCTAAGTACTAAATACATTAAATTACAACATATGGAAGCCTTAGATGATATTTCTACTTCAAGGAAATAACCTTGAAGAAATTCTAGTTGAAATTGTTGTGGTGGATGAGAATAACAATATGGACCAAATGTTGATAGCCCTAAGCATGTTTGAAGAGTTCATGTAATTGGTGGAGAAACAAGATTCCATGTATAAAGTGTGGAAGAATCTTGAATAAACCTTTGAATTAAAAAATGAATCCAAAATTATAATTTTTAAAGCAATTAAATTTCTTGAAATTGAAAGAAGGTGAGAAAGTTGTTATACTTGTGCAAAATGTCTTTGCATTATAAGAGCCTCTAAACATAAAATGTTTAGGTATCAAATGAGATAATCAATTTTTGTTTATTGAGAGTCCTATTGTTTTATCCACTTTTTCAATTTGACAATGATTAGAAAAGTGTGGTTTTGACATTGTTTCATCCAATTTTGAGCATCAAAAGACCCCAAAATAGCATTACAAGACATATTTTTAGCTCCTAAAGGCCTCCAAAAACTATCCTGACTCATAATGTAGCATATTAGCTTTAATTTTGGTGATCCCAAAAAATTTAAGAAGTGAAAATTTTCTAAGTTCCATAAGTGACGTTGAAGCTATATCATTAGTGTGACCTTAGACCACTATGTCCTCATCACCATCGTCAAAACCACTTTCAAACTCTGTTTTCTACTTTGTAGGGCTCTAAAGGATTCATCTACATTAGTCTAAGCATGAAACACATTAATTTTGACATTTTGAGAAAGTTCACTTAGTACCAAGAAAAGAAAAATTCTTCTACTCTTGGTGATGCTAGTGCTGATACTAGTTAATGTTACTATCAACACCATTTATAAAAATACCATAAAAACACAATATTTGATAGGATTTTGAACTTATATAAGCTCCCAATGGTGGTCCCTAACCATCCCAAAGAGGATGAACATTAGTTTGAGCAATTTGGATAATGTTCAAAGGCCCAAAATAAGGTGTTTTAACTAAGTGATTCTCTAGTGACATTGAAGTTAAAGCCAGCATTAGCATCAATGTCACTTGTAAAAACATCATAAAAAACACCATCTTTGATGGCATTTTAGGCTTTTATAGGCTTCTAATGATGGCTCTAATCATCCCTAAGAGGATGAACATTAGTTTGAGAAGCTTTAATAGTGTTTGAAGGTCCAAAATGAGGTGTTTTGGTTAAGTGATGCTAAAGTTAAATCTAAAGTTAGCATCAACGTCACTTATAGAAACACCCTAAAAGACAGCATCCCTAGCAACATTTTGGGCGTTTACAACCTCTTGATGATGGCCCCTAATCATCCCCAAGAGGCTAAGAATTAGCTTGAGCAATTTCGATAGAGTTTGGAGACCCAAAATAAGGTGTTTTGATTTGAGTGATGGTTTAATAATGCTAAAGTTAGTGTCAGCATCAACATCACTTGCCTTAGTTAATTTTTAGCATGTGTCACAAGTTTTTCTTCCAAGTTAAAAATTTTTCTAAGTATGGATAGCTATCACAGATACACACATGTAGCATCAACATCACTTACCTTAGAGAAATATTCAACATTTATCACAAGTTCTTCTTTTGACCTAAAAAGTTTTCGAAGTATGGAAAGGTGCCACGAACGTGTATACACAATGTCAACTACCTTAGAGAAATTTTCAACATGTATCATAAGTTTTTCTTTCAACTTGAAACTTTTTCCAATTATAGATAGATGATGTGGTCACATACATGTAGCGTCAACATCACTTGGCGACGCTAATGTATGCATCAGTGTTAATTTTCTTAGTCAAATCTACATCAATGTCATTAATCTACACTTCAACTTCTAGTTTTCAAAAATGAAGTTTAAGTCAAATGCACTTAACTTTGAGGTTAAATTTAGAAATCCTAGACCTATAAATGCTACATCAAAACTTAAATTTGAGGCCAGTTTCTTGAGATTTAGAGTACCTTTTAAATTTTGAGATACCAAAAGCATGAGCATTTACCTTTCTAGCATCTTCTATGTACTTCACAACCATCACAGCTCCTCCGAGTAATTTGTGAACTCAATATGAAACCTAAGTCCACAATAATTGATATGCTAAAGTTGACTCCAATGTCATTATTAGAGTTAGCATTACTTTGATCCTCTCTATGTTTCTTTTCTAGATTTAGAATTTGTCAACATCAACATCATTGGTTCCAAAGTTTGAACTTTTTCAACTACATCATCACTTGTTGGATAGTTAGTCAAAACATCCTTATTTTGGCTCCAAATCAATTTTGGACCAAGCTTGAAGCTTTTGTACCTATATCTTCATCTCCCAAAGATTCAATTTCATTACTAAAACCTCCATTTTTATCATAAAATAATTATTTATTATTATTTTTAATGAACTTATATTTTTTATCAATCTTAGTTTTGGCCCTTCATGGGAGGTGAACTTCAGATTTCATTGATAAAGCATATTTATTATTGTGAAGGGAACATCTAAATCCTTTCCCCCATATTGATCATCTTATTTATCATTTACATTTTTATTTCTAAATCATCATAAATATAACTCCCATACTTATATTTTATTTTACATTGTTAGATAGTTCATTTGTATACTTAGTTCACATAAACATTATTGGTTCTGCTACTTAGAGTTATTAATTTTCATTACTTCCCCTATCATTCCTAGTTTGTGGGTGGTAGGATAAGTCCATATTCAATTGGAATTTCATATAACTTTGTGTCATAATCATTGACTTATCAAGGATTATATTGATTGGAAGACTATTTGTGACTGTAAGTTAGGTACTTTACATCTAATTCATGAAGGTGTTCTCATAAGGTTGAGAAAGAAATTTTTTTTAAGAATAGCTATTAGTGTTATACAATGTTTTTATAAAAACCATAAAGAATAATAGGATAATGTACACCATGATGAAAATATATGTGAAAGTCTTAGAAGATGAAGCTAAGATGAATACATACATTTATAATGTAGAACCAACTTTCCAAGCAATGATGGTAAAGGAAAAAATGATCTATAAAGACAAAAAATAATAAGGTATTATCATATTTGCAAACAAGAGGGTAGTCATGACACTAATCATTGTTATGATAATTTAAATAATTTAAAAGATAAGGTCATGATGAAATAAGAAGTCAATAAATTTGTTAAAAGTTAAGGTAAGAAACTCAATAAGAAGAATGAAAAACAATCTAAGTCTAAGAGTAGGTCTACTAATGTTGTAAAATAGGAGATATAGCCTTTCACCATTGATTTTAATGATCTTATTGTAAGCAATGATACCATTGATGATTCTGTGTATATTGATTTTGATGCCTCATAACATTTCACATGTAATTTATCATTATTGTTAAACATAAAAGAGAAATCAAAATAACATCTTGTACAAGACAAAAATTTAATAAAAATATTAAATGTGGAAGTTAACGATTTTTAGTCTAAAATTAAAGAATGTCAGTTATAATAAAGAATTTTTCATGACATTGGTTTTAGTTTATCAATTAACAAATGATGGTTTAAGTGTTTAATTTTAAAAAAACGGTCATGACACTCTCTATTACATAATACTTTGTGGAGGTGATATTTTGACCTATGGTGTATCATGTAATGATATATTCAAAATAATGAATCACCATGTTGAAAGAATGTATGTTATAGCTACTCAAGATTCATTAATAAAATGGTATTTAAGACTTGGGCACATAGATATTAAGATACTAACAAAAATGCATCAAATTTATTATGAAATTGTCAAATTCAATATAATGAAATGAAATTAAAGATTTATTATGTCTAAAGACCCATAGGATCTATTGGACAAATATTACATTTTCATGATAAATAAAGATAGACATTACAAATTGAACAAGTGATGAAGCATCAATTGGCTGCATTGACACATGTCTGTTTTGCCTATAAATACACATGTCCCACCATATATTTGGAATTATTTTTTTAATAGAGTAGCTAAACTCTTGTAGTTTAATTCTATATTCTTAGAGAACACTCAGTGAGTGCCCACAATATGGACTTGAGTCAGTTGTACAACATCTTATTTGAGTGGTAATGTACCTGGACACATTCCATGAACAGTAATAAGATTGAGATTGATTCTTATTCATTGTAGCACTTTGAATTAGATTAGATTTACTTTGTATGATATTTACTTTTTATGTACTTAGATAAGATTTATGTTTTCGTGCATGTTAATTAATTGGCAGAATGCATGTGACCAGTTTCAAGCATAAACATGTATTCGCTTGGTAATCCCAGCAATATTATTGCTTGGTTCATCCAATAGCATAATGCTTCGTAATAATAGTAGTGGATATGTGGGTTCAAGACATATACGGTAAACTGGGAGTAGATACTCATTGCCCATAGGCTAGTTTAGACTTTGTCTTTCTCTTGTTAATTAGATTAAATAATTGATTTCTCTATTATCATTAAAAGTAGCATAAAGATAAAATAACATCAACCATCATATGCCTCACTTTAAACTAAACCACATGTGAAAAAGCTACCACTAGTCCAAGTGGGAAGACAATGAACTATGATCAATGCTAAACAATCTAGATGCACAACTAGTCCCATCCATGTAATTTGACTGGATCATACATGAATGCTTATTATTCATATGGTTGGGTGTAGGGGGTATTCATTGCTCATCATTGGCACCGTTGTTGGGGATGGTGCTAGTTATTTAGATTAGTTATATTATAAAGAATTGTTGTAAAAATAGTAACAATTTATATTTTAGAAAAGTTTAAAATTTGAAGTCACAGATGATAAAACCATGTCTTCTGCACATAGGACCCATAATGCATCTTAAGATGAAAACATTCATAAGAAAAATGGTAGGTTCTATATTGAAGAGAATTGGAGTGAACAACCTCAAACAAGGGTTTCACATGCTCATTTCGATTGGTACTACATGCAAGGACTATGTTCAATTGGTACAAATAATTCTAGAGGAGATGGAGTAAGTCCTAGATTAAGGAGGACCTCAAGGCCTAGGACCTCCTCTAAACCTAGGAAAGATAAATTAAGGGACCATGGGAAAAACTATAGGAGCCATGGTGATTCTCCCAATTCCTCATCTTCCTCTTCCTCTTTAATGTCTAGTTTTGACAAAGATTATTGTAGTTATAGAGATAGAACTCCACTACGAGGTTAAGATAAAGATAGAAATCGTACCTAAGGGAAAAATTGAAGACATTAACATGAACATAGACAAGATCATCACGATTAGATAAATAGAAATATATATCATGATGATGTGTCTAGTATAGATGAACCCTTGTTGGCTACTAAGGACTTGACACAAATTAGGGAGGTAGTTAAAATGCCCCAAATGCATCAAAGGGATAGTCACATGAAATAGCTTGATATGGACAACATTCCTAAATTAGTGGAGGCTACAATTCTAATCCACAACATCACTCACAAGCCTTTTATGATGCCTGCACCTTGTAAAATATTGAATGTTAGTGACAAAAGCTTAAGCTCTTTCCTAGGACACTAATAGATGAAGCTAGAGGTTGGTATAGATCATTGGAAGTAGATTCCATCCACCAATGGTCCACAATGCTAGAGCTCTTCAACAAAAAATACAAAACCTATGTGAGAGTGTCCAACCTGAGAAAACAAATCCAAGGGTGAAAGCAAGAAAAATATGAATCCTTGGATGTGGCCTTGGATAGATACTATTCTCTACTACATAGATTTCTAGGCTATGATTTCTCTCAAAAAGAGCAACTTTTCCACAACATACATGGGATTTGTAATCAAATGAGGGAGATCCTTGGGATTTATGCCCAAGGTCAGTTATACAAACTGAAATTCCATCGGATACAAAGGTTAATCAAGAGTGGAAAAAGAAGATGGGGAGCTATGTAAATAAGATAATGTAAAGGAATATAATTGGGATCCAACTCTTTAAAAGAAGGGGGTCCATATCTATGATGAGTAAAAAGAGGGAACTCTCAATGAGGTGATTTCACAACAAACCTTGCCAATAGAAAAGTCTATCGATGAGCTTGAAGCAAGGATAGATAAGATGTGGGAGTTGATGAATGACAAAGTTATAAATTATGTGAAAACCATAGAGGAGAAAGTAACACAACAAGAATTAAGTGGTCAAAACAAGAAGAGGAAAAAGAACCAAGAAACATCTAGGGACAATTATCGACAAAAGGAAAAATAGTTGTCGAAGAAGAGGCTATAGACTTAACCACAAAAGAGGATGATGGATGTGACATCTACCTATATGATCATCCAAAGGGCTATTGCAAAGTTATGTTACATCTACATGAGTATGGGGCCTTTGTTTTGAATCCCAAGTTCATACAAAAGCAAATGCCTAGTGATGAATCATGTTTTTCATAAGCTTTGATATTAGAGCGACCATGATATCGGGTACACGATATCGTAGCCCAAGATGAGATATTGGGCATGTGATATTGTAGGGTTACTCTTGGGTCTATAAATACAGCCCTTGGACACACGATTCGGAAATAGTTTTGGCAGTCAAAGTAGGGAAACTCTTGTAGTTTGTTCATTTGAGAGTTAGAATATTTTCCAAGTGCCCGCAGCAGGAGGTCTAAGTGTGATCGGATCTTTATTCAACATTGATGTACCTAAACACACCATTGTGTTGGCAATAAAAACAAGCTCTTTGATTCATCCTTGCAGCACTTGTGAGACTTTCTTTCTTTATGCAATTACATATTGTGATTTCATGTAGTTTCCATTAATGATATTTATTTAGCATTTAATTTTGATCAATTAAGAAACTAATTAAAATACACAAGCACGAACCCTTTGAACATACATGTGACACTTGGTAGCCTAGAAATGGTTAGCGTTTGACAACCCAGTAGTGTTTACCTGAAGTTCAAGATGTGTCCAGGAAGTGAAGATAGTTACTTGTGTTAGGCTAGATTAGACAATAATTTACTTAGCACTTAATTACTCTCACTTTTATTCTTGTTTTAGGTGATCAATTGATAAAACACAAAATAATAAAAATCTTATGCCTCAGTTGCACTTAACCATACACTTGCATTTCACAAGTGAGACTGGGAAGACAACGAACGGACAACACGAACTCACCATTTAGCTCAAATGTACTTTGTAATTAAAGTCTACAGAATTTGACTGGATTGCATGTGAACGCTTGTGATTCGTATGGTTGGATGTACCTCACCACTCATCACCTAGGAAATTACCTTTCTCATAAGGTACTTAATGATAGTCCTACAACCAATCGTGCTATCTTAGTGGGACTTCTTATTAGCCTTAAAAATACTATCAATTGTAGTGGAAAAACCCACAATCATGGGGGAGGTCATCATCAAACTAGCACTATCCTTACTACTAGCCAGACCTGTATAGATATTATGTTCAACAACCTATTTTCCCAACTAGTTCTACTTCCTCTACCTCAAATCACTACTATCACTCTCCTGGATATCATCAACCTACAACATCTTTTGAAGGATCACCACCTCATGCCTCTTATCCTCCATCATATCTTGAATATTCTCATACATCCCTCTACCATATGTCACCACAAATAATATAGGAAGGTTTGGCACCACCATATCAATGAGAGAATGCCACTTTTTGTTGTGAACGTACATGGAAATGATAATGCTAGTAGATCTCAACCATAACCTTGGAAACATCCTTACTTTAGGGTATTTTCCTCACACAAGCACAAAACTCATAGACCTACAGGTGCATCAAATCCTACACAAGGCCAATTTGGTGCAATATCCTTCCTCACAAAAACAATGTCTCCTGATCACATGCAAAAGCCAACAATCATCACCACTCCAACACAGGATGGAAATAATGAACCTATCACTATGGAGAGACAAAAACCTCTATGCATCACTAATAATGATAAAGGATGTAGTTGTGGGCCACAAGTTTGAAATATTAACACAACCTCTATATTGACCCACCATAATGTTTAGAAGTGTGTGAGCAAAAACCACTCTATATAGTAACCACTAAACTAGAAGATACCTAGTGGTTTGAAAATGAGAATATAAAACTATTTCAAAGATGTATGTAGGCAACTAATCCACTTATTGGTTCTAAACTTAGGAAAATGAACAAAATAGAGGACTTAGACACAAATATCTTACACTCTGATTGCACACTAGAAGAGGATATTAAACACAGAGACCCAGGAAATAAAATAGAAATTCAAGAAGAAGAATCAAACACATTTGGACCCCCCAAAATAGAAATACCTTTAAGTCCAGATGAAGATACATCTCTAAATGATTCAAATGAGGCTATTGCCAATGTTAGATATGCTACCACACAATTAATTAAATTAGTAATGATGCTAGATGGGAAACCAATGGTGTATAACTAGGGGATTGTGTAGTCCATCTTCTGAATGTGTGGTCATAAGTTTAGTCATGGGGAAGATGCTCCATCCTAGTTCAAGACCTAATAAGTGTTTTTCACATTTCTATTTTATATTTTTTTATCATTTTTTATTTCTTCTAAAATTTTTTGATTCTTAATATGTTTTCCATTTCTTTATACTTTTCTCTTTTCTTGAGTCATTTTCTTTATGTTTAGGAATGTCTTTTATGTTTTTATTAATGATATTGCTAACTTGTGATGCAAAATTCAATGCTATGTGTTGGGTATTTGTGTTATGCTATCAAGATGATTAGGTAAGTAATTGTGTGAAGCAATGAAACCATCTCATCCATCTCTCCAATTCTCTAAATAAAAAGTTCTTTTGTCATGAAAGAAATTTGGTTCTTATTTCATGAAACTAAAATTCATCAATGATCATTATACCTTGAAGAAAGGGGAAATAACCAAGTGGGAATGACAAAGGATGTGACCTCAAGGGGACTTGTTGGGTTCTCTTCTTGAATTCGTTCATGTGGTTTATGAATCCTCTTGGAATGTATCATCACTCCTCTATGAACCAATAAATAGGAAGCTAAAGGTCTCTGCATGATTGACCAGTAAATAGGAAGCTAAAGGTCTCTGCATGATTGACCAATAAATAGGAAAATTAAAAAAATTAAAAAAAAAAACAAAAAATAATGGAAATTCAAAGCACAACCCTTCAACACAAAAATGAGCTACAAGCATTAGTTATGGGGTTGAAAAGACAAGTTACCCATGGTTGAAGGTGCCCCTCTAACTAAGGTCCTTCCTTCCTTCTTCTCTTTTCTTCTTTTTTTGAAGTGATGATTGTTCTTTCTGGTGGTTGTGGACTCATGATGGTTGGCAAGAAGAAACACATTAATGCAAGGTCATTGTTAGTGGTATGGACTTGGTCTGAAGCTTGGATAGGTAGGTATGTAGATCATGTTAATAACATTTGACATAAGAGCCTATTGCAGACATGGTAAAGCACCTTACATCCTGATCTCTATAATTCTTTCTCATTCCATTATTCACCTCACTGCAGTGTACAATTATGAGCCTTTTGGTTTTGTGTAGTATAGTGCAACATCCCAACCAAGGAAGCTATGTGTTGTTTGGAATAACATATGATCTACATTTAACTTCTAAAGTGCTCATAGACATCTCTAAAAGTGTTTATGTAAGGGCATTATGGAAGGAGCCTACTTTGGGGAGGACCCACTTGCATAACTCTTGTTAATCATGACTTTGAACTAACCTTCACATCTTCCAGAACATTAGTGACAGTTTCTCTAAATATATGCATGATTTTGAAATGACTTCTCATATGTTTCATTAATTTTTCCTAATTTTCTATTTTCATATATATTAATATTTCTTGACCATCTTTTGCATTGGACATTTGGTTTTATTTGTTTGAAAACTTGTGTGCCAAAGTTACGCTTATTAATTGTATAGGCTACGAATGTACTTTTTTAAATTTTTGAAAATTTTTCTAACATCTTATTTTTGAACATTATGGTAACAAATAGTAATTGATCAAAATAATGCAAATAGCTTGATGATTTTAGTTACCTCATAGCCTTAGGATATCATCACCTTGTGCTTAAATGCAAACTAATGTGTAAAGACTTAAGGAGGACATTTCATTACTCATTAAAATTTATTAGGATAATCAAAGTGTAATCAAATTAATTAAAAATCTCGTATTTCATGAAAGAATGAAGCATATGGAGATCATTATATACTGTATGCATCATGCCTACATTGAAGACTTTATCTATCTGATTTATATTAACATAAATGACCAACTTGCTAAAGGTTTTACAAAATCATTAAGTATTAAATTTTCAAAAAGTTTGTAATTTGATTGAATTTGTAATATTTATAATAAAAAATCATGGTTTTTTTAATAGAGGATGTTAAAGATATTCAAATTCTTTATTTCATCTTTTCCCATTTTTCTCTGTCATTTTTTTCACCATAAGTAATTCACACTACCATGGTGTGAAAACAATTAGTTAAGTTATCATTCTAATTGACAACTATTAAGCTATGTTATTGACTATTGGTATAGTTATAATAGTTTATTTCTGGGATGCATTATTTCATATATCTTAAATAGCCATCATATGGTAAACACGAAATCACCATTATGTGTTCCATTTTCTTGACTAATCTGGTTACAAGGTTACTTATCAAAGATCCTAGAAACTTAACATTGCATAGTAGGTATATTTGTTTTTCTTGAAAGATTTTGATCCATTTACTTGTTTCAACTCTTAGATGATAAGATCCCATTCATGCTTTGCTAATTGTGCATTGTAAAATGATGAGGAATAGGATCAGTTAAATAGTTTTTCTTTGAATTAAGGCCTTCCTTGATAATATTTAAATAAAAATATTATTTTCTCCTTCTACATTTTCTTAAAATTTTTGAAATACTAACTTTTATCATCAGTTTGTGAAATTTCTTAGGATTAGAATAAGGAATGTGCTCTTGAATATTTTATCTATTAAGACAGAACTTTCTCATGAAGCATAATATCATATTGTGTCTACCTCTTCACTTTAAATTCATCAAGTAAAAAACACTTTTCAATTTCTTCTATTTATTTCAAATATGCATTTGATGAACCATGACCCTATACAATACTTCCATAAAGAATAGTTGGTTAAACAACGACAATTTTTTTTTTCAAATATTCCAAGCCACAATAGATTCTTTCTTACATTTTCTTTTTAAAGTAAATAAGACTTTCATACCACTTACAAATTTTTGAGTAATGCATCATTTGTAATTATAGGATCATTCTAAGCCAAGATATTTGTAAGAGAAATTTACATTCACATGTTCATGTCCTATAGTAAAATTGTACACCTTATTACATATGTCACAAATAAAATTATGATTTTGGTTTTGTTGGGCATAAACTTTCATTTCTAAATACTAACAAAAGTATTCAAGAGTATTATGCATTTGTTGCAATTCTTTCATTGAATTTGAAATTAAGAAAACATTATCAACATATAGTATGAGTCTAATAGGACTACTTTCAATTTTAATTACAAATTAAGTTGGTATTTTATGCATCCACTCTTCAAGCTCATTAATAAAAAGCCCAAATAAAGTAAGAGAAAGAGGACATCATTATTTAATACTAGCAAAACTATTAAATAAATTTTTTTTTACCTATTTGTAAATTGAATGCATACCTTTTTGTAAAGTTTTTAAATAGTAGATTATAGTATGCTAGAAACCTCTATATTTTTCAAGTGACTCCATAATTTGCTTCGATTGACCAAATCATAGGTCTTAGAGAAATTTGCAAAGGATATAAATGTTTTCTTGTATGAACCTTTTTCTTAGTGATAAGATATTTTAACATGACAAAATGATTTATAGTAGATTTTACTACCTAAATCCTACTTGAAAAATTACACATATCTGATTTTACTAGTATGAAAGAAAGGCTTTACAATAATTTTTTTACAACTTCATGTAAAAGATTTCGAATTAATATTTCATAATTTCTAATTCTTTTGATTTTTGTATTTAATGTTAAAGCTTGGAAACTCTAGTATAATAAGAATGTCATTATTTTAATGATGTTTAGGAAATTCAATCATGCATGATTTATATTTTAATGATAAATGGATCAAGTGGTTTTCTCATTGTATTGTTAAGAAAGAGGTTCTGAGCTTAGCTTATACTAAAGCATTATTGGGATGTATCTATAGTCAAATTGTTTTAGATTATAACTACCCTCAACGCATGATTTGTGTCATAATTTAAATTTTTAAAAAGCATAGTAACAAAGCATAATTCAAAATGTGTAAAGCTAATATTAAGGTAGATAACTTATTGCTTAAGTTATACTAATATCAAGGTCCATGACTTGTTGGTTAAGGTGTATGACCTTCATTCTTAAGTTATAAACTTAAATCCATTAGGTCGTTGAGATATACATGAATAATGTCAAAATAGTTTCTATATTTTTTCCCATTGAGGGGTGTGTAGGAGATGCAAGGTGGTGTTGGAACCAAAATAATTAAAACATAGGTACACCTCAAGATATATATAATTAAAACATAGTTATGTCCCAAGATATATAGTCGAAATAGAACTTTATAACTTGACATTGCCTACTAGAATTGAATGTATGCCTCAAAGCTTCCAAATCAAGAGTCTTACTGCTAGGATAACATCTCATCGATATATATATATATATGAAATTTAAGAAACTAAAATTGAAGATTTTATTACATTTGTAGACCAACAATGATCTATTGGTTAAATAGTACATTCATCTCATGGAAAATAAAAATATATTCAACAAAGTGGCTAAGCACCATTGGATGTAACAAAAATAAGTCATACAAAATTTTTGCTATGATATTAAATTTTTGATGGAGAAGACCAATTAAAAGATAAATAAGAAAGACATGGTATTCATCCTTAAGAGATGTTGATCCACAAATCCTACATGTACGTTATTTTCTAGGAAGATTAATCCATCTTCCACTTTCTATCTTGAGTCAATATGAACTCAAACAAAGCTTGTTGATTAAGCTATGAGATTTGATTGGAATGTTAGGTGTAAGATAGAAAACTTTCAAATCAAGTTGATTACCTCTAGTGTGCTCCAGGGAAATTTTTTTCTTTCCTTCTACATTTGACCATATTTTTATTAGCACTTGCAATTTAACTAACTTATGTATGTGTTTAGTATTATGTTGTATTACTTCTAAGGAGAGATTCTATGTTTTTAGTTCTTGTATTCCTAAAAATAGAGCTTTAGCTTCTAATTGGAGTAAATCACATTCTAGAAGTAATATATAATAAGATGTTTGTACCTTCACCTTCAAATTATCTAATAGAAACATTTTTTATACCCTTTTAATAGCTTGCCAATTTTTTGTACTAAGGCATGACCCTCATATAGTACATCCACATAACATTATAGGATAAAAAACAAATTAAAATATTTATTTTCAAATCTTTCAAGCCCATAATCCTAATGATTTTCATTTGTTTTTAATAGCATATAGAGCCTTAATTATTTTTATTATTCTCTCCTTGACATAGTTATCTCCTTTGTAATTACTTGTATAATGGAGACCCAAATTGTCATGTCCCCATTTCTAAATGATGCTATTGCATAACAAAGATGATGCCTCTTCATAAAAAAATGCTATCATTATTATAACAAGACCTGAAAGGGCACATTGTAATCATGGACATGTTTCTCAAGGTGACCTTTGGGGATTTGACCTAAGGCATTTATACTTGGGCTTAGAGGTTGCGCTAGCATGAAGTCACGGAGTTGGTATAGGCAAGTCATGTGAAGCTGGGTGAAGTGGAATAGGAAGTGGACTAGCCATCCCTTCTGGCTAGGTTGTAGGCCTAACCATGGTGGTAGTACTAGATTGCCTCTAAGGTATAGATGTTGAAGAAAGAAAACCCCAAGGAACACTCTCAGAGCATGATCCAGATACACTATTCCATATCAATAAAGAATTCTTTTCTTTCTTTTTCTACACTTTCTGTGTTATTTCCTTTACGCATAATGTCAAATGCTATATATATTTGACATTTGGTATATTGTCTTCTTACACACAATGTCTAATATAATGTTGATTTAACATTTGCCATGACATCTGGGAATAAGATGTCACACAAATATCTAAAATAGTTTACTATTTCTATATTTATAACTTCAAAATTAAAATTAAAATCTATACTTCTTGTACCCTATATCATCATTTTTTATTTTTCTACATTGACTTGAAAACTAGAATAAAAATAAAAATTTTCTAGAATTTGTAACATATTTTGCATACCTTTCTCAAAACTAGAAATTAAAGCTACATTATTTGCATAAAGAAGTAGGTTCATTGTATGGGATATAATCTTGATAGTATGGTTATGATTTCTTGTACAAATCCAGTCTTGCAACTCATCAATAAAGAGGCCAAAAAAATTTGGGGATAAACGACAACCTTGCTTCACTCCAATATTTCTCTAAAATTGAAAATTTTTTAATGAATCCCTGTCTTTAAGCTCAATGATGACTTCTTCATGTAAATTTTGTATTGCTATCATCAACTTTGTAGAGATGTCTAAACTATTTAGGTGCAATCACAAATTTTTATGGATCATTGAATCATATGCCTTTGCAGAGTCAACAAAGCAAATAAATAATTTTTTGTTAGGATTTTTTTGCAGCTTCCATACAATATCTAACTATAATTAAGTGGTCAATTGTGGAATGGTTTTTCCTCAAACCAACATGACACATTACTCTTATGTTAGTATCTTCTACCCAAGTGTTAAGTCTTTTTCTAAGAATAGTGTCTAACAACTTAGCAAAAAAATTACTTACAACTATCATGTAATACTTCTTCAAAGTATTTTTATTACATTTTTTTATAAAAATACTATCTTGCTAACTTTTCATCGTTGTCTCAAATCATTCTTCATAAGCAAGTTTAGTTAATGAGAAATTTCTTTAATTGATTGACTTCTTTTTAATCATGCATGCAAAATTTTCATGTTGTTCTCAAACAAAATTTTTTTTATTTTTCATGATTAAGCATTTATACCACCTAATCAAATTTTGTTTTTGATTTCTCTTAGCTATTTTAATGTCCCTTCTAGCCTACATACAATCATCATAAAACCATTTTTTTGAGCATGAGCCTTGTAATCATTAGTAACCTATTTAGTTACCTTTATTAATATTTGCACTAACTCTTTAACATGTCCTTTAGTATTCTACTAATTTTGTATCACCTCTTTATATTTTTCTTTAGCCTTTGATGTGATTCTCATTTGGTATAATTTCTTTTTCTTCTTCTTTTCAATATTACAAAATACATTGATTTGTAAAAAAAAAAAAAACAGACACACACATACACACAGAGTAGTGGTAGGGAATGTCTTGAAATGTAAAATAATTAAAATATAAGGATAATCCAAGAAATATAGTTCGCATACAACTTTATAACTTGGCATTACTAACTAGAATTGAACCTATGACTTAGAGTTTTCAAATAAAAAGTCTTTTTCACTAGGCTAACACCTTATTGTTATAAATTTTCATTTTTCACATTAAGTTTTATAGGCTAGATGCATTCGGAGAATGGATGTCCAAGTTGGATAGATTCTTATAATGTAAAAATAATTTTAATATTTTATTTTTTTACATAAAGTTTTATAAGTTGACTGAAGAATCCAAGTTACATAGATTCTTTATTTTGAATGTATAGTTATATGGTGAATAATATTAGTTGTAGTGATTATCTTAATTTAGATAAATAGCCATGATTGTTATTATAGCAATCTAAGAAAAAAGAAGGCTACTAATGACATAGCCCTTGTCTATTTACTCTACCTAATTATTCTTACCTATTTATTATAGATCCAAATCCTAATTTAACACCTAACTTGGCTCTTCTCTAATAATGAAGTGTTAACTTAGGGGTAAGAGTCTTGACATAGAAATCTTGGGTCATAAATTTGATTTTAGTGGGCAACATTAAGTTATGAATTTAAAAAAATTCCATAAAAGGAATTTTGAAATTGATCTATCCAACAAACCCAAGTGGAATTTAGTGAACATAAGAATAAAAATTGTAGTTTTAGTTCTTTTCAATTTTTTCTTAAACTCTTAGTTTTAACATTGTATCAAGCTAAGATATGAGTTGTGTTGAGAGTTATGATGTCTCATGTGACTATCTCTTGAAATAGTAGTGGTTTCTCATAGATCATGTAGAAAAATCATATTCTAAAGGATGAATTTGAAGCTATTTAATGAGAGTTGATGGAGAAGAAAGAACTACATGTAGTCTTTAAGAAACTCTAATAGTTCGAGAGGCTTTAAAGAAAAACGGATACAAGCATGATTAGAACCTACTTAAGAGGCTTTCGTCACCATCTCATCAATTCAAGAACAAGCTAATGTCTTACCAAGAATAAAATTAAATCATGAAAGATATAGTCTAGGTGGAAAAGAGGGTATGAAAATTAGTAGATGAAGAAATGATGTATTTGATATAATGAACAAAAGAGAGATGGATAAATAAGAACAATCAAAATACTACTTATTTCCATATAATAATGTTTAAAAAGAATTACAAGAAAGAAAACTGGTTGGATTCCCTAAAGATACTAATTAGGACTTATGCAAGGCAACCCTTCTCTTTCAATATCTTCTACGCCTCGATAGGCAATTAGTCTATTTGGATTAGTTGATTATAAGGGAATCTTAGATGAAAATAGTGAATTCAAACCACTCTCCATAATTCTCCCATTAACAAGTTCTTAAGACTAGATAGTTGGAACTTTGAGTTTCTTAACAATTTTGGAATGTTATTGGGCTTGACATGAAAGCTATAATGAAGAAGGATTTTAGGTATGGTATTTTCCTTAAACTTGAACTGAATCCCAACTTATCCTATTTTTTAAAAAGTAATAGGTTGCATCACTAGTTAGATATAGGCTAATCAAACTCTGTAGTTATAAAGTTTTGCTAAAGATTTTAGTGGTCCACTTGCAATTCATTTTTCCAAACCTAATCTATGAGAATAAATTCAAATTCATCCTTACAATAAATATCATAGATAGTATGATATTAGTGTTGAAAACGTTTTCCTAAATTACTTTAGGATCTATCAAAAGTTTTTATTTTTGCTAATATCTTGAATTTGAATAATCAAATTTTGATGAAATTTATATATGCCGATTCACCTTGGAATGCTTTAGCTTCTGAAATGAAGAACTTAGTGTTTCTTTTTTGATATTCATGATAGATTAAATGAAACTTGTAGAAGACCTTTAAGTTTTTTGACTAGAAAACCTTGATAATAGATGCTTGAAATAAATGAGTTGGAATTCATGTTAAAAGAGCTCAATGGTTGATATAACTTATTGAGATTGAATGATGAATGGAGGAAATGTTTGAACAAAAGAAGAAATAATGTTGTTAATAGCTTTGATGGCAATGTAGATTGTTAATACTATAAAAATAAGACTTTAATGGAATATGAACAATTGGAAGAGCTAAGAGTTTTTGAAGAAAATTTGTAATAAAAATTTTATTGCTTAAAAGCAAGTCATTTCATTTGCATATAACCTTATAATTTATAGGAAACGACTGGGGCCATACTTGGAGAACTTGAGAAATTATTCTCTATAGTGAAAATAAAGAAATTTAGGCAAAATAAAGGTGAGTCAAGAAAAAAATAGTTTACATTTTCCCATAAGCTCAAAATAAATAAAAATACTTTGACTTTGTGTACATTTGTCTTCATGTGGGTAGAGCATTGGACACTACTTATTAATAGTACCTTCTTTAGTATGCAATGCTTTCTTTATCTTCCTTCTTGTTATATTGATGCCTATATTGTTGCAAATATGCTCAAACTTGTCATGAAGATTAGGTTTGGTAAGTAAGAGTTTACAAAGTGCATAGTAGAACCAACAATCCCTCCTTTAGGATGTACTTTGGAGTTTTTGTAGCTTGTCATTGAATTTAATTAATCTTTAGTTGTTTTGGAAACTTACTTAATGTTTTTTATTGTTATTCTTCTTGGTTGAACTTCTATTTGTTGATTTTGAATTTCAATAGTTGTTTCTTGTCTTGAATTATCTTTGGATTACTTTGGTAAGATGGTTAGAATTTCTTTACCATTTTTTTTAAAAGAAATTTGACAAAGGTGAGTGGACTTATTTCCTTTCTTCATATATTTCTTCAATCTCTGATTTTTTGGTGGTGATAACTTGCTTTTCTTCTTTGAATAAATTGTGTAGGCAGTGTTCTAGGTCTTTTGTTTCTTTAATCTTTTATTACTCCACTCATTCTAAATGCCCATGTTGTAGTTTAGAAGCAAGACAAAGAAACAAATTTAAAAAGGCCAAATTCAAGGTAATAGAAGGCCATATCTACATATGGAAATATAGTGAAAGCTCAAATCTCAAGTGAAAACAAAGATCAAGTGAAGCCAAAATAATTTTTTTGTAAAATAGGGATCAAAGCCTTGTAATTTGTATTGGAATGATAATGCTACATAAGAAAAGATAGAAAATTCTATTATTTTTACTTTTTATTAAAATATTGATAAGTAGATGTAATTAGATTTTGGCCTCAATGTCTCATGTCTCTTGAACTTTCATCCTAATTTTCCATAAAAAAGATTTGTCCCATCATATTCTATTATGGCCCTATCATTTGGCTATAAATATGTAGGCAAATCATGTTTGTAAGAGATGATATTGATGCCATTGAGGCAAATTGATGCTATATCAATAATATAGATTATGTTATGAAATTTTCCACCCCAATAACTTTCATCATCCATCATCAATTCATCATATTCACTAATTCATTAATTCAAGAAGTTGAACAATTACATTTAGGGTTACTCTTGTGTAATAAATTTCAACCATCAAATCAACTCAAATCAATTCCAAATTTTGTAGAAAGGTATATTATTGATAGAATTTTGTATCAAATATTTACTCACTCGATAATGTTCTCATATCGCAGAGATATTCATCTTGCAAATCATCAATTTCTATTTTGGATGCTGAATAGCTTTATTTAAGACCTTTTTTGGGTCATATTTAAATCATAAAATAAATTCTAGTTGATCTAAAATTTTACAAGCTTATTGATTATAGAACAAGCTTTCCAACAAGCCTAAGATCAGCCTAATACTCATTTGGATTGTAAAGATATTGCAACTACGAAATTAGAAAAATCTTAGTTTTTCTCAATTGGGCTACCCACATCATTCAATAGATTAGACTACTAAAAATCTACAAAATAATAAATTATTTTGAATCTTCTTACATCTAAAAAATCAACAATTACCTCATGAGACCATTTACTAGGCTCAAACACATAGAGAGAGCATATGTTTGCTGAAGCTAAACCTTGTGAAGACCTATATTTGAGTTGACTAGAGGGCATTGTTGTTTCAAGTGATTTAGAAATTTCATCCATTTTACCCTTCATTTGATAGGATTTCAAGTATAGATGAATGCAAGAAACACAAAGTGATTTGCTCTTGAGAAGATTATAATAGGAAGATTTTCTCCTTTCTCATCTTTTCATCATTCTTTTCGGTAGCTAGATTAAGTGCTATATCTTTAAGCTTACAATTTGTTTTTGATGTACCCCATTTTTTCTAGTAATGTATCTAAAGGTATTATTAAGGTAATGGATCCATGATTAACCTTATGGAGGATGTGCATAGAGTTTTTTGTTTGTTTGTTTTAGAAACAAAACCTCTACTTGCATAGTAAGGTAGATGTGACTCATTACGGAGAAGTGTGTCCTACCATAAGATTACTCCACTACTACCACATTCATAATCAGAGTTAGAAATTAAACCCATAACCTTCAAATTGAGAAATTATTGTCCTAATCATTGCACTACATCCTTGAGTACATGTGCATAGAATTCTTGACCCTTTATCTACAAAACCTAATCTTGTTTTAATCATTCATCAAACTTTTTTCATACATGATATATCCATTTTGTACCCTTAAGGATCATGCATAAAATTTTGTAACATTTTTTATTTCCAAAACATTGTCTTACTTTAAGGACTTATTAGCTTTATTGATCAAATTCTTTTGACTTGGAGAATAACTTTCAAGTTGAGCTTCATAGCCTACATGGTCTGAGTGAGCATCCCTTTGAACCAGCCTGCATGTCATAGAACTCACATTGTAACCAATAAGCATTGCCTTAGTGAGTTGTAACTTGTAAGAAGCAAAAATGCTAGTGAAAGATCTTATGCAATAAGTGAAAGACTTTATAAGTGAGAGTTTTGACTTAGTGTAGTCAAACTTGTTACTTGAAGGGTTTGAAATGCCTTGAATGCTTGTATTTTGGTTTTTTACCTGTAAATTAAAGAAAAAATTTTTAATTAACCATATCAATAGACTGCTTCCATTAAATCTTACGTGTGTCATTTGTTGGCATTTATATTTGATTACATATGACTTAATTTAAGTATTGTTATAGATGTTTTCTTATGTAAAAATTGATGAGTTTACATAACATTAAAGCATCATTGATCTCATACAAAATAAGTTAATAGCATTTCTTTGGATAAGAGGATTCACATTCTTACCTAGTATTTTAAATTCATGTAAGATATTGCAGAATTAATATTTGTCATTAAATTTCATTGGATTTGTTTCGTTAATTAATTAAAGTAAAGAGTTTCTACTTTGATAGGTATTTAGCCCCTCAAAGTTTTTCAATTTTTTTGTGACAACTTTTATTAAAAAATTAAAATCAAACTTGCTTTTTCTTATATGATATGGCTTTAAATATATGCAGGGAGATGAGCAAATCCATGTTTGAACGGTGATTTTCCTTGTGCCGTCAATTTCCAACCCTGCGTAATTAAGTAAGAAGCAATCCACAGGTCACACGCTTTCATCATGTAAGTGGTGCAGTGGTTTTACCTTAGGAAGGTATTACTGCCAAGCCTGGCTCTACATACATACGCCAATGGATGAGGATCAGGGTAATCAGCATTGTCATGGGTCTGCTCCCTCCATCAGCGCCGTTCACCTTGCAGATGATATCGAAGCTGATGCGTCAAAAGGTAAGAAACACATGAGATTTTTGGGCTTCCAGACAAAATGACAAAACCAGTGAGCTTCATCATTCTCATCTCATGCATTGCAGTATCGCTCTTCTCTCTTCTGTTTCTACAATCGCCGGCGCCGTACCATGACCAGCATCCCGCGACTCCGCTCTCAGCGGCGCCTTCTTCCAGTTTCTGGAGTTCGTGATGAATCAATCCACGGATAGTATCACTACTTTTGTCTCGTGCGTCTTTTTCCATTCAAATCTGTGTATCCAGTCCCTCGCAGTCGCTACCAGAGATAACACAACTGGCTTTGATCTGTCTTTTCGTGATGTTGCTAGCCGTTGAAAGATTGATCATCGTAGGGCTCTTTCTGCGGAATCTTGGACTCCTTGCCTTGTGCCTTAGACTTATTATTCCTCCTTTCTGACGTCGTTAAGTGGGTATTGTCATGGCTTTTATCATCTTCCAATATTTACAGGCTTGTCACATATTTTTTTAAAAAAAATCAGAGTTTTTTTTTCTTTTTTTGCTGTGAAAGTTTATCAACGGCATATCGGATGCAGAGAAACGCCATTGTGATCCACAGATATATTCATTATTGACTTCAAGGATTTCATTGACAGTTTGTTGCACCACGCTTCTAGCACTAAGTTCTGTGAGTTACAGCAGCCTGGCTGTGAAAATGTGATTTTGCCGCAAATCTTCGCTTTCTCTAGTTTATGTTTTTATTCAGCAACGCCACTGCATGTTTGTTAGCAAATCTTATTTATCTGAACAAAAAATGAGCTCTAATCTTCAAAATAGCTCGATGGGAGTTCGCTGTACAGGCTGCGGTTTAGCCAGCGAACCAGTGAGGGGTAGAGCCACAGTTGTTGAAGCATGGCTTTTTCAGTCAACTCTTACTTTTACACAATTCCGTGACAGTTCATGCATGTGACCAGTCACCCATGTCGTGACAGTTCCTGCATGTGACCGCTCACCCACGTGGACACGTGATCTATGCGCTGTGTCGTTTAAATTCAAAGATCACCGGGTTTTACTTTTAAAAACAGGGTTACAACAGAGTTGGTAAATAAAAGGCAAGCTCAAACGCAAGAGTAAAATAACATAATAAGATGCTGTTTAAAGCTTTCACTGTTAAGCTACACACTGCGATCTGTTTAACGTTACTTGAGCATAGTTCTTTTCACCATTCACATCAACAAGTACCAACCTAATCTTGGGTAATTTTTCACCATTCACATCAACAAGTACCATTCACTTTTTTCTTTTAGCTCAGTTTAAAATAGAGACGAGGTTCATATTTCTTAAATTTGGAATATAAACTCAGCCCAGCAAATTAAAGGTGATCGCCGACCACCGTCTTGTCCAGCGTACACGTATAGCAATAGGTGTTGATGCATGATATTATATTATAAATGTCATGAATGGACGTCTGGTTTGGAAGTAATAGGCATTGGCATGTCAGACAGATTGGCGCTGCCCTCCCTTCATGGAACGCCTCCAAATGCTGACATGTGTACAGGGAAAAAGCCAGTACCATGAAAAAGGCCTTCACACAAGCAAATAAACAAGCGCGGATACGGAACAGCAAACGTTGAAACTAAAAATATATTGTAAAAGGTTATTACGTTAGCTTTGACCTGAAAAGTTTTGGAAAACAGAACAGCACCAGTGGTCTAGTGGTAGAATAGTACCCTGCCACGGTACAGACCCGGGTTCGATTCCCGGCTGGTGCATCCTTGAATTTTTGTTCCGATGTCCTTAGGATTTCTTGATTCCAATATAGTCCAAATTTTTTTGCGATTGTGCAAGTTAGGCTTGCTAAATGTTCCCTTATAGTTCAAAATTTTTTGCGTTGTGCAGGTCAGGTTTTCTAAATGTTAAACGTATTTTGCAGTCAATCCATTACTTCGAATTCCTGGCTTAATCTAACAAATAAGAAATCCCTTATCGTTTAATGTATCATGAAACGTGTACGTTTTACAATGGCTACAAGGTACGAGAAACGCTGACGCTAAAAATGTGCATTGCTTCACATTAGATGAGAAAGAGTTCAAACGTAGTTGCGTGAATTCCTACTTCAGGAACACATCTCACAGGTTCTTTAAGAACAAGAATAAATTTATTAAAAAAATTTAAAAATTAGGGCGAAACCGCATGAACACTTTCAAATGAATGAGAACATATTTTCTTTAACGTCGAAGAGGGCTATGAATCTACTTTTCGAGGTTAAAATAAGAAAGATGAAGTTTACTTAGGTAGTTGAGTACATCACTGGCTGCAAAGGAGACGCGTCCCATGTAGTGTATAAACAACCCTTGTGGATGCTGGATCATTAACTACTGGATTCTATATTTTGGTGCTAGAATCATCTCAACTTGTTTTTGTCTTCGGCGTGTAACGTTTGACAATGAAGCATGCTCCAATAGTGGAGGATTAGATCCATAATTGGACAAAAACTAGAAAGCCTTTTTTTAACATTCTCTTATGAGAGTTTGAGACTAATGAGTAGTGGAGTAATCCAACACTCACCTATACAAGTCACATATGTTTGCACATGACCAAATCATAATTTGTGGATTGAGGCAATGTGAATATGTTAGTAATTGGTTAAAGTTCAGGATCATTGTCTTTCCAAGTGAAATTTATGGGTATGGTTTATCTCACGGTGAGGTATATGATAACTGATGTTGTGTAGGCCATCTTACTCCTAATAAACATGATGATTATAAAGTTGAATTCTAAACTAAGTAAAACGAATAACAAATCCAGTCTAGCCTAGTGCGATGAGTATTCATTCCTAATCTTTTGTACATACCTTGGGCTTTGTGTAACTACCACGGGGATACCAAGTGTACCGCTACTAGGCATATCAAGCAATACCACTATTGGATTACCAAGCAATTACACTTAAGTGCTTGAGATTAGTTGTGCACATTTTGCTTAATATAAACATGTAAAAGTAAAGTGCTTTAAAAAAGTAAATCATTGAGTTAGAAAATAGTAAAAAAATTATTTTAATTGTAAATAGGAAATCTAGGAGAATGCTGCAATAGTCGGAAATAACTTGATCTTTATTTTTGGTAACACTTGTGCTTGAGTACACAATGTCCGAATAAAGATGTTGTTCACTAGTTCACACTACATTGCAGGCATTCACACTTCTAGTTGTTGTTAAGTCTAAATTCACGGAAACAAGTTGAAAAAGTTTTAGTAAGGGTGGACGAAATTGTGTGTTGGATCATGCACCTGAGTGTTGTATTTATAGGCATGCACATGTTCTACGATATCGAATATTCAATGTTGTAGCTTGTGCTTCAATATCAGATATGCGATATCATAGCTACAATATTGGATGTAGCCATCAAAAAATTCATCTTATCATACCCCCATGCCTGACTAAAAACTCGTCCTTAAGTTAAAACAAAATGAGGATAGAGTTCTTTACAAAATTGAGAGAGATTTATGTGATTAATTAACTATATACATGACTCTTGAATGCCGTAGTGGTGTTTTACAAAATTGACATGACATGACATGACAATTTTAACAAAAATAAAATCTAGATGAAGCTCGATGTAGCCTATGTAGTACTTGGTGGTGGTGGCTCCTCCATTGGTTGCTTTTCCTTTTCATTAAGCTTTTGAAATTTATATTTGTTGAGTAATGCTTGAAGTTTGTTTTCCTCTGTTCTAAGGTCATGCATCGTTCATGCTTATTGTGCAATGTGTGATGGAGTTGGTACATTCCATGGATATGAAAATTGCAGAAACATTTGATTAGTTTTGATGTGCCATGCCGCAAACTACCTTCTCTCTTTCTTGAATGCCTTGGCCTTGGCTTGTAACTCATGATAATCAAACAATTTTTAGGCCAAGTTCATTGCAACATCTACTTATGCACATCTACCTTCCCATTCTCCATCTACTTGTTCTACTCAATCAAGTGATTCATCTATTCTATTTTGAATTGCTCTAGTTGGTCAAGTGCATGAATTGAGTGGGATCTCTATGTTTAGCTCTCAGGGTTGAGAGCTCTTCCTATAATATGAGGATTTCATTTGATGTATGCTCTGCCCTAGTCTCTACCATGACTAACTTATCCTTAGTTGCAATTCACTCTAACTACGCTGTAGTGACATCACTTGGAATGTCAAAAAGTTTTGTCATCACTTGCCCATTCTATAGTAGTCAATCTAGCATATCTTCATGATCTACAGGAGTCATTGAGGTTCTAGCTAGTATGTGAGCATCTCTAGCTCTAGTTAAATCTGTTGGTGGCACAACAGTTACATTAAAGAATTCTTTAATGTGATCTATGATTACTTTTGATGCTCTTGCTGCATCTTGATGTTGCATTACCATAACCATGGCTTCTTTTCTAGTCTCTAGCACCATTTGGAACAATACAACATTCCTAGAGATCGAGTGTGACCATTGGGCCTCTTCTCCTAAATGCAATGAGATTTGTCCACTTATTGGACCTACAGAAATTATGGACTGAATGGCATTATCAATCACTTTGTAGAGGTTGGTATTCTCCCTTGTTCCCCAATTGATAGTCTTTGTAATCTATTGCAGATAACTCATTAATGGCAATGGTCCTATGGCAACGATGGTGGAACTTGTTGTTATTGCTACTACTCTTGCTACTGGCCATTGGATCCCACTTACCATTGTTATTTAGTAGTTTGTGAGGTTTCCCTAGCACCGGTTTGTTCCTCATCCTAGTCTTTCCTCGGTGGTGTTGGCTTGAGTAGTTTAGCATATGAGACATTCTAGGCCTTCTTAGGGATGTCATTGGTTTACCCTAAGATTCTAGCATGTTTGCACAACGATTTAATAAGGCAAGGAAATGGAAGTGTTGGCTTCTTTGCCTTCTTTTCTTCAAACCACATCTGGATCTCCATGAAATAGAGTTGTGCAAGGTTTACATTATATTTTCCATCAGAACTACACTTCCTCTAGCCGCATAGGTGGATAATCTATTTAATTCTTTTGTTGGGAACAAGTGATATGTGCCAATTTTGAAATAAATTTTTTCCTCTAGAGTTAATTCATTATATTTCTTGTCTTCTTTGCCATATGTTCGTTTCACCCAAAGTTTTCAAGTTTTGACATCAAATCTAGTGGACAGATGTGCTACTTTTGCCTCTTCATTGGATATGTGTAGAGCTTCAGCTATTACCTTGATTGAATATGAAACAAAGACTCCTTCGATGTTGACCATAGTGCCTTCCTCTTTATTATGCTAGAATTGATAAGTCTTCCCTAGATACCATTCGTTGTAGTTTGAAAGTGTGGGCCATAGTGGTGAAGCTTAGTGTTGTGTCCTTATCGCATTCAGAAAAAATTCTACAAATGGGCCAAAGTTCATTTCCACAATTACTGTGGTTAGGATTAACTTTTCTTGGACAGCTTGCAAGTAGTCTTGTAACAATGTGAGGCATTTTCTTTGTACTTGTGGTTCCTCTACCTCTCCTTGGGCTGACTGTTCAATAGTAGAAGTTTCCTAATGAATGCTGAAGGATTAGGTTTCTTACTCCACATGTTCTAGGTCTTGTTCTCCTGTTCAACTATCCTCCAATTGCTCTTCTCTTTGGGACCATCTGCAATCATTAAGGATTTGAGAATTATCAAAATGTTTACTCTGATTTAGATAGCCTTTTTCCTTTCTCATATCCTTTATTAGATCAATTCTTCTTAGCTCATTACGATTACAGAGTTAGGAAAATTGTCAAAACAAAACCCCATAAGCATTAATGTCCTTATAACCCTTCATAGTTATCCATTTTCTTCTTGTGTATGGCTCATTAAGGAAATTATTTAAGTGTTTTTGACATTAACGTGATTGATATTTATTAAAATCTTCAAATTTCCCTTCATACTTACCCTTATAATACCTTTCGGGTGTTAGCAAATTCTAAAAAATTAGCTTAAATTTTCCTTACTAGCACTTGCCCTTACAAGTAAGATGAGCACTTTGGGATCAAATAGATTCAAAAATCACAAAAATTGGAGCGATAATATGCAAGTTATGGCTTGGGGGAAGCTAGAATGTTAGAGCTCAAATCATAGAATAAAAATGAAAAAATCTCCCTCTCTTCCAAAGCTTGAAATGAAAAATTTTCACTAAGTCCTTATGTATTTATACTTTTTTGTATAATGGGGATTCAATATTGAAGGGGCCCCAATCACCGATATTGGATGAAAAAATTTCAATTTTCTCTTCATTTATGGTGAATTAAAATGAGTTCTTGGGAATGTTTGGAAGGTATAAGACATGTTCAATGGGTCTTAGGTTATGAAGGAGGCATATTTTTTGAGAATGTTTCATTGAAAGTTCATAAAGAAGGAATCTTAGGCTACGAAAGTTCATGAAATGTTGATAAGATGGATAAGAAGGGAAATGAGTCCATGTTGTTAGAACAGATAGTTTGCATGATATGGGAAGCTTTTATTGATGTTTATTAATGTTGGAAGGCTCAAGATGATGTGGAATTACTTGGAAGGTATAAGATACAATAGTTATACAAGTGGGTCCTCCCCATAGCAGGCTCTAGCCCTTAATGCCCTTATATAACCATACCTAGAAGTGTTCTTAGGCACTTAAGGAGTTGAATGTAATGCATACATGTTTACCAAAACACACATGTTAGTATCATCAAATTGGGAAATTACACTTTGTTACACAAAACCACAAGTTATGATTATTTATATAATGAGATGAAATGGACTTAGAAGGGATTACAGAAATCGAGATGTGAGGTGTCTTACCATAGTCATAATAAATTCTTATGTTTTATTGGTGGTTAAAATAATAATTAGCCTTTTTGTCTAAGATTCAAACCAAGTTTAGACCACATTCCAGTAAAATCGCATTTTCTAATTTCTTGGAATTACAACTATAAGCTCACCACTGGTGCAAGGAGTATTGTCACTTAGCGTATTGTCCAAGGAAGGAGTTTATTCATGACACTTTTTATTTTTTAGATTTCTAAGAAGCCATCTACCTTCAAGGATGGGTAACATGTCTTTCCATTAGGACCCCCAAAAATTTACTCTGTGCATGAGTTTTATTTTTTACTTGTTTCGACCTTACTAGAGGACTAACTTCAAGCACGGGTAACATGTATTTCTAGTGACATGGTAACACAACACTTGTTATACTCTTACTCCCAGTTTTTGTTAGATCTAGAAGGATATAATACAGCCTAAGCAACATGATAGAACTAATAGAACTAATCCAAGATAGTCCACAAATCCCCTTGATGTCACACCCCTTACATTCTTACTTGGTTCTTCACTTTTTAGTCTAGGCATATTTATTACAAGTTTATTCTTAGTTGTATGATGAGAAGAATAATGGCCATGGTAACAACCTCTTATTAATGGAATAAATGGATGGATGGTGTGAGCTCACTATTCAAATATTCAATTCCTTATAACTTAATAACATAGAGAAATTTCCACTTTATTGGACTACATCTTGCCTTATTCGTAATGTGTTTTATCATCAATAAAAAACATTTACAAAGAAAATGAAAACAAGGTATGAAAAAGATAGTAAGAATTAGAAAAGGGTGTAAAGAATGAAAAATGTCAAAGAATGAAAAATCATTAAAGAATCGAAAAATGTGGAAGAATACCAAAAATTTTAAAAATGAAAAAGTATAAAAGACTGACAAAATATTTAAGAATGTTAAAAATGAAAAGAAAATGAAAAATTTAGTAAGTACCTATAGTGCTAGATTGACACCCCCATGACTATCATTAGGATTGGTTAATTAGAGGATAGAATAGGTAGAGGATGGCTGGATAGGCTGGGTAGATTTTGTGGAATATTCTTGGTAGAGTTTGACTTGTTGGATATTGACAAGGATCAACTTATGTGGATAGGATGAGTGATAGATATGTAAGGTACTAGATGGATAAGTCGCTTGAACAATGCATGGTCCCTCCCAAAGTGTTTGAAATTTAGCTTTTTGAGATAGATGATTAGGGTTATAGTAAAGGACCTTATCACCTAGTTGTATGGTTACATGTCTTATTCGTGTGTTGTGCCTAAGTTTGGAGTAATGCTTATGGACTTCATTACTCATAAGTGCTAAAGGCCTATTCTCATCTAAAAGATTCAAGTTCATAAGACGTTCTCATTGGGCTAGGCTCAAGTCAAGGTCAAGTTCACTTGCAATAGCTAGAGTATGAAGCTTTTCCTGGATTGGGAGCATTGAAAACTTACCATAAACTAACTCTTATGGTAAGTACCCTATAGGTAGTTTCTAAGATGTCCTATAGGCCCATAGAAGATCATTCAATTTAGTACTCCAATCCCTCCTAAGCTTAGTAATCGTCATAGTAAGTATTCTAGTAATTTTGTGATTAGTCACTTTAACTTAACCATTTTCTTGGAGATGATATGATATTGTTAGCTTATGGTTCACCCTAAGTTGTTGCATGAGTTTCTTGAATGTAGCACTGGTGAAGTGAGTTTCTTGATACTCCAAATCTATTCATCATGTGTTGTTGGAAAAATTTGGCACCTATTTTTGCTATACAGTCTTTTATTGTTGCTGCCTTTGCCCACTTCATACAGTAATCTATAGTCATAATGATGTATCCTTTTCCATTTAACATAAGTGTTATGGATCCCATAAAGTCAATTCCCCATATTTCAAAAGGTTCCAGTGGTTGTATCTAGTGTTGTGATCCTTAGTATCTAGTCATAACTCCTCCATCTCTTTGGCATCACTCACAAGATTGTGCAAAAGTATGGGCATATCTGAACAATGTAGGCCAAAAGTAGCTTTCCATCATTAGCTTGAGTGTCATTATGCTCCCTACATAGTGGCCACCACATGGGCCTTCATGGTCATCCTGTAAGATTCTTTGTTGGTCACTTTCTAGCACACACCATCTGACGAGTCCATCTACCCAAATCTTGTACAGATTACCATTGATTTCCATATATTGTTTTGATTTGTGAAGGAATTTTTCACATTGTTTCCTACTCCATTCAGTAGGAATCTCATGTTGATAGATATGTTAGATACTTTGTAGTCCATGGATTTCCTAGTGAGTTCATAGCTTGTATTGTTTTGATAAATTGATCTTCTTTGGAAAATTGGTCTAATAAAGGCTCTACTTGATTTTATGAATCCGATTTCAACCTTGATAGATGATTGGCTACTACATTTTTTGTTTTCTTGTTGTTGATCATCGTGATGTCGAATTCTTGCAAGATTACGAGCCATCTTATTACTCTAGGACTAATTTTTGGTTTGCTCATGAGAAATCGAATGGCACTATGATCGATATGGACATAGATTTGATATCCAAGAACGTAATGTTTGAACTTTTCAAGTGCATACGCCATGGCCATTGGATCCTTTTTGTTGTGGTGTAGTTTAATTTTGTCCTAGTGATGCTTCTACTACCATAGTGAATGCACTAAGGTCTCTTTTAATCATCTAGTTGTGACAATACTGCACTAAGTGCATAATTGGAAGCATCAGTCATGATATGAAAAGTTCTTGATCAATCCAAAGCTTGGAGGATTGGTGTCTCTACTAATTTCTACTTCAAATCTTCAAATGTATTTTCACATGACTCTATCCATTCGAAGGTTGCATTCTTCTTTGTGAGTTCCACAAGTGGTTTGGCTATCTTTAAAAAATTTTCTATGAATCTTCTATAATATCCCATGTGGCCTAAGATTGATCTCACATCTTTCACTATGTGTGGCCTTTGAGTAATATTATGGATGACTCTAATCTTTTCTAGTTCTACCTCAATACCTATTTGGAAGATTTTATGTCCCAACACTATACCTTCCTGGACCATTAGATGGCTCTTGTACCAGTTGAGCCTTAAATTGGTTTCAACACATATCTTGAGTTCTTACTTCAATTGGTCTAGTGCTTATTTAAAATCTAGCTCATACATTGAAAAATCATCCATGAATACTTCTATGCCACTTCTAATTTGCTTTTGGAAGATTCTTAATTCTAGTCTCTAGAAGGTGGCTGGTGCATTGCAAAGATCAAAGGGCATCTGCTTGTAGGCAAATGTTCCTCATCGACTGGTGAATGTTATCTTCTTCTAGTCTTTGGGTCCAATGTGGATTTGATTATATTTACTATATCCATCCAGAAAACTATAATATTCATGTCTTATAATGGTGTTTAGGATTGATCAACAAATGGTAGAGGAAAGTGATCTTTGAATATAGTTGAGTTCAAGATTGGGAAGTTAATGCAGACTTGCCATTTGTCCCCTTCTTTGGAATAATTACTATGGGCCTAATCCATTCACTATCCATAATAGGATAGCAATTTTTCCAACTATTACTTAACTACTTCTTTGAGTTTTGGATTGAGCCTTGATTAGGGTTGGCATCTTGGTTTGACACCAAGGTTAGTGTATATTTGGTATTTGCAAATTTGAGGATTATTTCCTGTGATCTTAACATAATACCATGAAAAGGCTATGGGCCATCTGTTTATCACTTTCAATAGCTTTTTTCTGTTTCTCTATGAGAGTGGTGTTGATTATTACTAGCTTTTTGTTGTTTAAAAATGCATATTTCAATGTGGTTAGTAGGTTCTTTAGTTCCAATGGTTTAGGTTCTATAGTGTTTGGGATCTCCAGGCATCTCCATTCTATCTCTTC
The DNA here is from genome assembly GCA_015680685.1 of Gnetum montanum. Classification (NCBI taxonomy): domain Eukaryota; kingdom Viridiplantae; phylum Streptophyta; class Gnetopsida; order Gnetales; family Gnetaceae; genus Gnetum; species Gnetum montanum. Next base: position 501,192 of record MNCI01009716.1, read on the forward strand.
TTCTTGATTTATTCATGGGTGGAAGTGCCTTTCTCTTAATTATTCTAACTTATCAATCTCTTCAATGTAGGCACTAATAATTTGTTCTTCTAGTTCCATGTATTTATTTGATTCAATCTCTCAATTAGTAATCAGCCACTGGGTGCCTTCCGGCTATGTGGTTGCTACATATAGACATTTCTACATACATATTTCCTCTACACATTTGTTGCATGCTTTGGTTTCCTTTCGCTTGATTGCCCATATTCTTTGCACACAATTATACCCATTATCGTTGTATGTAATTCAATCTTTGGTTTCCTCTCCATCTTTGTATAATTCAATCTTTGTCTTCCTTGGAAATTTCCAAGGACAAGTCACAAATTTCAAGCTTAGTGTTAATAGTGCTAAGCCAAGCTCTTCCCATAATAACTAAAAAATTCCCTTTTTATTTTTTTCCAACATGAATGACTAGGAAATCTATAGGGTAAGACTAGCTACTAATGGTTGTAATCACATCATCCACCTATCCTACTGAAACTATGATTGACTAGTCAGCTAGCTCTAATTGGATGTTACTCTTGAAACACCACAAAATTTTGAGCTTAGTACTTGTCCAACACCAAGCAGGTCCCTGCGATCCCCAGACGACCACAGCTACATTCGGTGTCACACCTGGCAATTTTAGAGATCCGATGTTTAATTTTTACTAAGTATGCAATCCCAACGTATACGCCCCAGTGTACATTCCCAGCGTATACGCTCAAAATCATGACGTATACGCCCAGCATGTACGCTCAAGTTCACAACGTATACGCCCAGCAATAAGATCCCCGGAGACAGCACAGAAACAGCGCTACAGAGTGAGATTTGGCACAAGGCAGCAACCATCAGCGTATACGCCCACCACAACAGCGTATACACCTACCACAATAGCTTATACGTCCCAGTGTGTACACCCAACATCCATCAGCGTATACACCAGCGTCAATGACATCTACGCCCAAGTTCGCATACACTCAGCACCTCCAGCGTATGCGCCCAGCGTATACGCCCACAGTCTACGCTTGCTGCAGACAGCGTATACACCCGACAAATGTAACATATTGTACACTTGTAAATTTTACGCCCTTACACCCGGTCAACGTGCCATGTGTTGCCCAACCCGAGTTTGCCGTCAAAACCTGTATAAAACCCCAATTTTTTACGAAATCGAGGGGGGCAAAAAAAAATTCCCAGAGCACACTAGAGAGTAGAGACGCTGCGAACTAGAGCACAAAACCTTTTACGCTGGACAACCCTGTATGCTGAGCATATAGCCTCTACGCTGTGCTTACAGTGTGAACCAGCCGTAATCATCCCTGCACCCACCGGGGCTTTTCGTCCGCCTTGTGTTCCACTCACAACTGCGTTAGACCGGTACATTGTACTTTCATTCTGTAATGCCATTGTTATATTTTCTTCCTACAATTTTTTACAGTCTACATTAATTCTTGCATGTATTCTGTTTACGCTTATTTACGTCTACGCTCTATTCGCATCGTTTATGTTGTTTACACTCCGCTCCACGCCCGTTACACCATTTACGTATAACCCAGCGTATAACACTTCGGTGTACGTTCGGGAAAATCCTTGTCTGATCCGCGTGTGGACCACCCAAGGTACTCTACCTTCGTTCATTCTAGCTCACCCTCAGGCGAAGGTAGGGTCTTCTGTGCGCGTCCTGTGATCCCATGGCCTCTATTTCCTTCCAGCCGGAGACCGACGATTTCAGGTGGTATAGAAATTGGCGCTAGAAGGAGGGCCTCCGTCTAAAACCTTACCTTCACGCTCCCCAGCATCTACGCTAATCAACTTTTACGCTGCCCTGTTCAAAACTCACTCTCTGCAAGTTTTCCAGTGTCTACGCTGTCAACTCCACGTGGACTCTGTCCACAGAAACCCCAGCGTCTACGCTGCCACACATACACTACATGCTTCATGCCATGGATTTTCCTTATGCCATACACAACTGGAAAATTTTACGCTACGCTTTTGTTTCTATTCCATAGACTTATCTACGCTACACACGTTCTCTAAGATTCTGTTTATGCCCCTTCTTCACGCTGCAAACCTGTTTACGCTACTGTTCATGTATACCGCACTCTGTACACTGTAAAACTTGTTTACGTTGCACCCTGACGCTATATACGCTGTCTTGCGTATACGCTGCATTCCTTAAGTTGTAGACTTGTCTATGTTGCTTTCCACTGCACTTTATATGCTGTAATATTGTGTTACGCTGCACCCTGACGCTGTATACGCTGTCTTGTGTATACGCTGCATTCCTTATGCTGTAGACTTGTCTACGCTGACCCTATACGCTCCATCCCCATATGCTGTCTACGCTGACGTTATACGCTGGACGTTGAAGCGTATATGCTGCACATTACCACGTAAGTTTACGCAGTACCCAGTACACTAATTCTGCACTTCTATACCGCGTCATACCCTCGACAAGTCATCATGAACCTTGTGAACACCACTGTCGTAATCGCTCAAGTCACCGACACTGTGGGCACCATCGCCAACCAACAACCCATGGTCCAACCCACAGCGGGGCCGTGTAGGTCCCTTAGGCTGCAAGGAAGGGACCCATCACCCCACGTCATAACCCAAGAGCAGTACAACTTCATATGCGTGAAGATATAAGCTGGTCTAGCCGTGGACTGAACCAGAATAGAAGTTAAGAGGCAGTACAAGCTTTTTTACAGGGGAGGGCAGGAGTTTATTCCTTCCCCATACAACATCATCCCTGTCCCAGAGGCTTACTCTGACCTAATCACATGACTCCTCCTACAAAGGAGTCAATCTCGCGATAAGCCTGCAGTAGATCCTCAACCGGAGGAGGAGGATGATTTCGCTGCCCAATCCGAACATGAAGACTCGTATCACATCCTTAGCCCGCAAGCCCATGCTAACCCCATGTTTCATTCGGGCACAGGGGAAATCATGCCCCTCCAACCCCTCAAGTTCACCCAGGTGTAAGTACCCCCACCGGAAACATCAACGTTGGTCCACGTTCCTCCTTCGACTGACCCGCAAATTCTGCATGCTCCCTCTTGCTATCATCCCTACCGCAACGGCCGGCCCATCCTCGCAAGCACCACCCCCGCACAATAACATGGGAACAACCTTGGTGCCTCGAGTGATAGGGATGTCACATGTGATACCAGCATCCACGTCCGCTCATTACATTCCCCACATCCAAACACAGAGGGTCCCTTCAACCGCTGTAACCCAACAGGGACTTCCTCCACAAAACGTAGCTAGTTAATGGGCAATGATGGGTGTGCCATCACATCAACCCTCTCACCACAACATACCACCCCATACGATTCCGTCGGATAACATTCCCCAAGTACGGACACAACCATCGTAACAAAAACCTCTCACCTACAATGTGCAACCCCTGGCGCCACCCACTATGAACATCCCGCAAGCGCAACCGCCAACTGCAACTGCCAACCGCACAACTTTCAGCCTTTCAACCTACCATCCAACACTCTAACCTGTACAATATACCACAACCCCAAGTGGCCATGTCAGCTAGTGCTCAAGACTGGGCAGACGCCAAAAAATTAATGCAAGAATTAACTGATGAGGTAAAGCACCTCAAAACAGCTATCGACGGAGAGCTGAAGGTAGTGGACTTCAACCACGATGACCCCATCAGCCCTTCCGTCCTGCCTCTAACCTTGCCCAAAGGCATATCGTTGCCAACACTAACTAAATATAATGGGGAGATGGACCCCAACGCTCACTTAATAACGTTTAGGTTAGAATGCGCATTGCTCCAGGCATGGCCACATGCCATTTTACGAGTGTTCCCCATGTCCCTTGCCGGGAGAGCACTCGATTGGTACCGAGCCTTGCCGAGGAATTCTATATTTTCCTTGGAAGAGTTATTACATCAATTCGTGACCAGGTTCAAATAAAACTTGAAACCTGAGGTGACATTGGACAACCTCATACAAGTTAAACAAGCTCCCCTTGAACCTGTGCAAAAATTCATTCAGAGGTGGAGCACCGCTCTCAATGAGCTACACGAGCCAATTCCCCAGACATATCTGCTCACAATTCTAAAGGGGGCCGTTAATGACTTTTTCAAATCTAAATTGTACTATCTTAATGCGCGTAATCTTAATCAAGCTTTTGTACAAATCAAAAATATAGAAGAGGCGGCTCAAAATAGCCATGACCCCGCATACTTAGCCTTCAAAAATCAACATAGAAAAAAGGATAAAGACAAGGCTAAAGCAACCATAGTGGCAATAGCGGAAACGCAACAACCAAACAAGCCGCCAGTAACCCCTACTAACTATACCAGGCCTACTCCCGCGACTACACTAGAATCATCATCATCGCAAAACCCAACACAAAACCGTGCAAGAAATTTTGAGAGGAAAGAACCTTCTTAATATACGTCATTTCCTATGAACCCATCCCAGCTATTCGATCAACTACTGAAAGCTGGATTAATGAAACATAAACAGTTATCCCCCGCTACCATCTAGAGACATGATCGATTCTGTCAGCTCGTACAGAATCCAAGCCTAGCAACGCCAGATGAGCCTCCAGTGCCCAAAGGTTTTAGAATAGATCGTTTTTGCGACTATCATCAACGCAACGGGCACGACACAGATTACTGTTTCACACTGAAGCAAGACATACAACGAATGATCGACAAAGGCCAAATCGCCTTTGATGAGGCCAACCTGGTACAACCATAGAACCAGGCTATGGGGGTCTATAAAGACCCTCTGAACACCAAAGAGGTGTAGTATGTTATCAATACAATCTGTCTTGATGATGAACCTGAGATACCCAACATTAACACCATCTACCCCGAATATAAACAAAAAACACCTAACCAACCGTTCGTGGTGCATGTTCCTCCTACTCCATCCGCATCCATGCCTTAACCACCACCTACCTCGCAAAGACCATACGTAGTGTGCATACCTCCCTCTATCACTACCCCGAATCTATCAACCCCTCCTACTCGGCCTGCCCCTTTCGTAGTCCGAGTGCCACCTGTAGTGGCAACAGTGGAGGTCCAACCTCCGCCTAGACAAACCCCATACGTTGTTAGCACATCCGCAAGTCCTAATGTTCACCAAGCTTCCACCTCACATATGCAAGGTAAACCTACTCCCTACATCATTAGGATACTCGCCCAGCCTTCTGCTCAACCACATCCGACTCCGCAACCTCACCCAGCTCCATATGTGGTACAGATCCCCAGGTAACCCGAAGCGTCAAGACCAGCTCCACCTCCACGCCACACACAAGAACGCTTAGCAGATAAGCTTACACGTGAACGCTTGGAGAAAGAGCGTCAACGATTAGCTGTGGGGCCACCCAAACCCACTCCACTTAATGCCATACCCATGGCACAACCCGACAGTCAACCAAGTGCAGGTAATGAGGGTGAACCATCCAAACAACATGACAAGTCTAAAAACGATAGCTCCGAGCAAAAACGACGAACCAACAAAACATGAAATAAAACTGTTGGGCCCAATGGACCTAGTCACCGCTGATGCAAACGCCCCCAACAGTAGAGATTTGGCAACAGCTTTAACGCAAGTCACACAAGCACTCAAGCAAAAGAACACATCGCTAAGCTTGTATGACTTGGTTATTACAACCCAAACACATCGGGAAGCTTTGGTACACATGCTAACATCCATCCCAGTAAGTGAGAACTTAGCCCCAAACGAACCATCCATTCATGCCATAATGTGCTCGCTCCAAGGGTCAGCGTCCAAACCACTAAGCTTCCACAACGATAACATTAAAATAGATAAGAAAATAGGGGAGGTGACAACGGCCCCCATGTTCATAATGATACGCATGAACTAGTTTAAGATACATAGGGTCCATGTAGACGATGGAGTTGCTACGAACATGGTTCCATACCCCATCGTGGAACAACTAGGGTTGACTGAGTTAATCAAACCAATTGCAACTACATGTCTAAAATCATTTAGTGGGTCACGCGTGATGGTCAAAGGCATAATAACCTTAGACTTCATAGTGGGGGACTAGTTTCCCATGTCCGCAGACTTCGTTGTGCTTGACGAAATGCTAGGGTTCAACCTAATATTAGGAAGACCCTGGTTGGCCCAACTGAAAGTGGTCTCCTCCCCTATACATCAAGAAATTCACCTACCTTATGAGGGTGGTGAAATCATCATACACGAGGAAGCAGCTACACCTATTGTTTCATCACACATGGACATGGACCAAGGCTTAGAAGTGGAACTCGAAAAGCCTAGTCGAAACGACGTAAATGAAAAACAACCAGTAAGCAGTAATCCAAATCCACCTAAAAGAGAAATGCCTGCACCTGACATTGTACATACACTGTCTCAAGTAGAAACTAACACAGAACTCATAACAAATTCCAAAACACGAGAAAACACTGACATAGAAGCCATTCCATCAGACGTCCCTTGGGCTGAATTACCATTCAACGTGATCAGCGAAGAGGACGCTGAATACAGAATCATACCCGTTGACACATTTCCTAACATTAAAAAGAAAAGAATTAAAAAATCCTTAAAATAATACCATCGCGTCATGTTCGAAACAATGTTAAACTACAACTCGTCCGAAATGACGTTAAACTACAACATCAAAAAACAAACCAAAAACATTAAACTACACTCCCATGTCCGAAAATACGTTAAACTATCATGTTTGCAATGACATAAAACTAGCCACGATCAGAAATGGTTGGTCGACCAAGCAACCCATCCACATTATACAAAACGCTACTTGTTTACGATGGGGCCCGAAATGGCCTCAAACTACGCATAGAGGCCTACAATGGCCTTAAACCAGATCACACACTTGCACCTCATTTCCTTCTTCGTTTACCATTACGATTTATAATCATATCCACATATTACACTTAAAACAAAAATATTTATAAAACCAAAATATTTTACATTGCCGTGTCGCATGCGCAATCAAGCTGAAAATCAACAAAAACATTTTATATATGCAATGCTGTACAATTGTAAGTGTCAACTGCTTTCGTCCATCTCAAAATTTTCAAGTTATAATTCCCGTATCAATTTGAGTCAGCATAGTTCTAAAGGCAAAGATAAAAAACCAAAAAAAAAAACTAAGCATCTGGGACAGGAGAATCATCCCCTTTAGATCCACCAGTGTCAGGAGCCCCAGCTCCACTAGAGCCAGCTTCTTGGGCATCGTCACCACCTTCATCCTGAAAATAAAATGAGACAACCAATGTAAGAACAAGGGAGCGTCAAAATTACAAACATTCTTTAGCAAATCAGTTTCACAATGAAAAAATACTTACCATAGGAGATCCCCCCAAACCAAACTCCAATCGACGAAGGATTTCCTCTTCCGAAACATTAGCCCAATCTGTCTCACCGAGGCCTAGGTCGACGTCTGCTAAAGCCTTTCCCTTGTCAACAGCTGACCAGACAAGACATTTCAGAGGAAATTTTCCCATGATAACTTCCCCAGAAGTGGTAGTAATAACCCTCTTAGGAGATTCCATCTCAACTATGGTGTTCTCCGCAAAAGTATCGAACGCAGAACGTAAGCCCAAGCCCTCTACAAATATCTCAAGTTGCCGTTTTGTGTATAGAAACTTCTTTCAATGATTTCTTATAGTGGTGCTTATGGTTCTTCTCATCTTGGCCCCACTTACGCACCTTGGAAGCAAATGCCTTCCAATCCTGGCACTTTGGATTCAATAGGTCTATTTGGGCTTTACGTTCCGCAAATCTTTGAGTTAGTGACGCATGGCGATTTAACAAGTTCCAATATCTATTGTAGGTGATCTCGGACGTTCGCCAAGAACTATCGCCTGCTAATCTGGCTGAAGAGAATTCATAACGAGCTTTGAGATCGTCGTGTTCGGCTGATAACTCAGAGACTTCCTTCTCCTTTGTCTGGATTTGCAACCATAGTTGTTCGATGGATCGCCTATAGGTCCACACTGACTTGGCGTTATGGACAAGGCTTTTCGCCATCTCATTATAAATTGGCCTTGGTACCTGTTCCACTTCTGAGGGTAGTGTAGGCAAACTGTTGATGCTAATTACCTCAGAAGGATCCCACTTCAACTTGGCACCTATGCGTACAAAAAGCTCAAACGTTAAGACAACAGAAACAAAGTTTGACACTCTAAAACGACAAACCATTTGAAAATGTTATACCTATTTCAAGGTTGACCTCCTAAATCCGTTCGACAACTTCATCTGCGATCCCAGCCACAAAATCCATCTTACTTGGCATGTCCATCCAAGTAAATGGCTCATGGGTGCGTGATGAACTAACCTCCGTGGTCCTCTTAGGGGGAACCGTCTTCATGAGTACGTCCAAGCGCACCGTCCTGGTTTCGCTACCTGCGTCTGAGAAAGACGAAAACATGAAAATAAAACACCGTAGCGATGACAACTGATAGGGCAAGATGAAATAACATAAAAGGAAAACATACTGTCCTCCTTGTCACCTTCTAGGGGATCCCCCAAGTCTAGATCTCCCCGAAGAAAGCTGCGGAACATTTGTTTGACACCACCCTGGTCATCCAATGGTTCAGTTTCGCCAGTGTCTCCCTTTAGCTCCTCCGTTCCTCCTCCCTGATCCTTTTCCACATTTTCTTCTTCATTATTCCACTCCTTGTTGGTCTCCTGCTCCTCAGTAATGGTTTCTAACGCCTGCTTCCTCACTTTTCAAATCAAGCCAAAGACATCAATGACATGTAAGCGATTGAAGAAAAAATTATGAGCAAAATGAAAATACTAACACAATAAGCTGGCGAAGTCTATATACCGGGCATCTTGAATCTTATGCGCTTTACCCGTGGCTCCCTCACATTAGAAGCCTCCCCAGTTGGACGTTCGTGTCTCTTCAACTTTGTTTTGGCCTGGCCCACGGTTTCTTTGATAACCCGCTCAGCTCTTCTTGTAGTGAGGGGTACATCATCTAGCTCTAACCCTAGACTATCGCAAGTATGGATGGAGGTACTTGATGATCCCCTGGTCGTAATAGACATAGACTCGTCGATGCCTTCAGGCGCATCCTGGGACTTAGTGGTCTTGAACAAGTGGTTGATCCACGGGCAGGATAGTTGACCCTGATCCTGTAGAACAAACTTGTTACCTGCGTAGACTACCAAAAACTCGGCGAAGCGACAGAGGTAACCAGCGAAGAAGGCGAAGGTGAAGTGAGATTGCGCCTCGACATTCGAGCACAATCGCACTATCTCCTTGTGCATGCCCGACAACGGAAATTCAACCCTGTTATAGCGCATGCCAATTTCCAAGATAGTTCGCATAATGCGTACAGCCTCAACGCCAAGGCTCCGTACCTGAGAAAGGGTTTTGGGGAATACCCGTTCCCTAAACAGGGGATACAGTTCATTTACCTTCTCTACCTTTGCTTTCCCCTGCATCGGGAATCCCTTGGCACCCTTGGCCAGGCCCAACCAGTCCTCCAACTCGCGCACCGTATGGAGCTCTTTATGAGCTCTGTCTAAGACTATACTTATGCCATCTGCTGGTACCCTGAATAAGTTGGAGAAAAACTCGGGCAACAAATGAAAAACCACCTTAACACCCTTAATCCGGGTGCTATAGTACGAGACAGACTCATTAAAAGAATCCACGATCCTAATCATTTCCCCTATTGATACATCAGGACTTGGGGTCATGAAGAGCTCCATAAGGTCGGCCTTGTCCAAGCAGCGAACAATAGACGGCGAAGCATGGTTGCGTAACCATTTTTGAGCTTTAGTCAGCTCCCCAAACTTCATTGACAATGTTGTCTCAGTTCGCTCGGTTGTGATAGGATCTCCGCCAGGAGGTGCATCAACTACAAGCGCAATATAAGATTATCGTATCAGTATAACCCTCGGCAGTTAAAACACGTTAGCATATCCAAAAGACATTGTCATTTACCTCCCGTAGTAGACTTGGATGTGCTACCTAGACCAGAGTCATGAGGGAAAACTGGCCCTTGGTCCGACCAATCTTTATCCAGCCATCCACGAGCTTGGCACAGTGCCAGCGCTCTAGAGAACTGTTGGTGAAAATAGATGATATCCCCCTTCATTAGACCTAATACAGCTTTACAAAGGGTGGGACCCGCCATGAAGGCCTCTAGAGCGGTACGAGCTAAGGCAAGCCCATCATCCTTGACGCAGATTCCGTCCGCATTAACTTTAGGCCTACAAACGAAAGGATGTCAAGACTGAGGAAAATGCAAAACAAACGATGAAAAGAAACCATAAACTTGAACAGTCATACCTGCCCACCCGGTACACTATGCCAGGAGGGTTCTGAAATAGCGTGTGCACGCGCACGGCTAAAAATAAAGTATTATCGAGGTAGTCCTTCCCTCATGGTAATCGGGCCCACACACGCACTAATGGGCGTGTGGACTTAGGCCTGTGGGAAGAACCGTCCTCATTCGTAAGGTGCCCCTCGTCGATGTCTTCCATGAAGACAACGATACCCTCCGTGGCTCCTAGCAGCATTGCCTCAACTATGCTCTGCACCACGAATTCATTCAGGTGTGACCAGATAACTATTTCAAAATTGTCCAGTATGAAGGACAGGAATTTAGACGCACCTTCTCTAAACCAAACCCCGTTGTGGCCCACGGTTAGGTCCGGGGTAGGCTCATCCACCTCTGTGGGGCCAAACCAGGTTAGCACCCCAACAAGCTCAACCACGAGGAGAAAGGGCTTGGTGTCCCTGCAAACAATCAGAGTACCAACGTAAAATTAGCCATGCGCCAAAACAACACGAAAAACCAAGGTTCACATTGTAGACAGACACTTAGAAAAATTTTCTAACTGTTTACGCTCGGCGTGTACGCTGTTAAAACCTAGCGTAGACATTGCCAAAATTTGTTTACGCCCAACGTATACGCTGCTAAACCTAGCGTATAGGCTGTCGAAATCTGTTCATGCCCAACGTATATACTGCCTGACCCAACGTATACACTGACAATTAACTATTTACGCTAACGCCCGAACCTCTTACCCTCAGCATATACGCCATAAAAGTGGCCAGCGTAAATAGTCTACGCTATATACTGAGCAAACAATTTGCGCCAGAAACATGAAAAACAAGTCTACACTGCATCATACTTAAAACAATTTACGCTGGGTCGTCTATGCTCTTGCAAACCGATGAAAAACAAATGAAACCCCCCCTTATATAGCGCTCCGCCGTCGTTCCCACCGTCGCTTATGCCGCCGTTGCTCCTTTTTGCCATTTTGTGCCTTTTTACATATTTTTCACTAAAATTTGCCTAGAAAAATAATAAAAAATATATAAAATAGAAATTACTACATCTTGGTTCCCCCGTGGCCCCCATTTCATATGTTTACGCCGAACATTCTAGCATAAACCCACCTACGGCCCGGTAAGGCCTTAAACTGCCATTACGGCCCGGTACGGCCTTAAACTGCCACTACGACCTAGTAAGGTCTTAAACTGCCATTACGGCCCGGTACAGCCTTAAACTGCCACTACGGCCCGGTACGGCCTTAAACTGCCACTACGGCCCGGTAAGGCCTTAGACTGCCATGCGTCCCGGTGTGACGATAATCCATCATCATGCATGTACACATCATCTAAAATTACCAAAGAACGTAAAACGATACCCATTAGCTCATTCAGCTCTCTGTTTATTGGCAGGAGCCAGCCTGATGGATTGCCAGCACTTAACCGAACCATTAATTATCGATGGACCATACGGCAAAATTGCAAGGGACATCAACATAAACCTCA
>MNCI01009716.1:513821-534475 GCA_015680685.1 Gnetum montanum
CAGTTTATCAGGCACTTCATAGAAAAATTGACAGACAAACTAAAACCTATGAACCACTTGTTACGCAAAAACGTCCATTTTGAATGGACTCTGCAGTGTCAAGAAGCATTCGATAACATTAAAACGGCACTTGCCCGATTACCCACGGTTTATCCACCTCAAAATGATAAACCATTTTACATCTACCTCGCTACTTCGGATTCGTCAATCGTGTCTATGCTTTGCCAGAAACGAGATGATGGAACTGAAGTCCCTGTATATTACCTAAGCCATGCATTAGTCGCTCACGAGAAAAAGTATAACGACATGGAGAGGTCCTGTTTAGCTTTGGTCTTTTCTTTGAAAAAATGACGACATTACCTCTTCTGTAACCAAGTGAATGTAATTTGCAAGGACAATGTACTCAGGGCCATCACAGGAAACATTTACGAAACGAGTCGGATAGCCCGTTGGAAAGCTATGATAGCTGAATTTGACCTGCACTACATAGCGCAATCATCAGTTAAAGGTCAAGCCATAGCAAGTTAAATGGCTACGTCACCAATGCGCGATCAAGCGATAATAGAGCCAGAATTCCTGGATGAGAATATAAGCGCAATAGACATAGTGCCCAACGACTACGATGCCATTCTAAACTTTGATGGAGCATCCACCTCTCGAGGGGGGAGTGCAGCCGCTGTCATCAGCTATCCCTCCAGGGAGATCTGACCCTTTGCCTATCATTTCAACTTTCATTGTACAAATAATATAGTAGAGTACGAAGGTCTCCTCAGAGGCCTCGCAGTAGCATTGGCTTTAGACATCACACGGCTTGTGGTCAGGGGAGACTAGCAACTGGTCATAAACCAGGTAACAGACGTCTATACATGTAAAGCCCAACACTTACAACCATACTATGACTTGGCAAAACACTTAATAAGGTAATTTGAAAACATCGATGTGCAACACGTTTCTAGAAATGATAACACCATCGCAGACGTGTTAGCCACATTAGCATTAAATGTATTACCAGACATGTTCCACACGTTACCAAGCTCCATAACTAGTTGTGCTGAACTAATAACCGATACTCTTGACACGCTGCCAGTCGCATCTGTTAGTACAACATGCGCCATAGAATGGTATGATGACATAAAAGACTACGTTCTACGGGGCGAAACACCGCGACATCTAACAAATGCACAAAAGGATGCAATAAGGAAACGTTCTAAGCAGTATACCCTAGTAGGGGACACATTATGTCATAGATCCTACGAAGGCATATTGCTAACATGCGTCAATAGTACCGATGCCCAAACCATCGTCGAACAAGTACACGACGGACTATGCGGAGGACATATAGCACCAAAAGCTATGGCAACAAAGATCAGACGCTTGGGCTACTATTGGCCACACATGGAATATGACTGTCACTCCAAAGTTAAAACATGTAATACTTGTCAAAAACATAGTAATCTAATCCACGTCCCACGACATGATTTGTATACAGCGCAAATCACGTGGCCCTTCCAAAAGTGGGGATTGGACCTTATCGGCCCGATAACACCCTCATCTTCTGTAGGGCATAGTTTCATCATAACCGCAACCGAATATTTCACAAAGTGGGTAGAAGTTTCTCCCCTTCGAAAAACTACATCTAAACATGTATGTAATTTCATCCTCGAAAACATTGTAACCCGCTTTGGCATTCCCATGACAATTATCACTGACAACGGGCCACAATTTAGCAGTGCCCAGACCAAAACCTTTTGTGAAAGTCTAGGGATCAAACACTCGTTTTCATCCCCTTACTATCCTCAAAGCAATGGGCAAGCAGAGGCGACGAACAAAACAATTATTACGATACTCAAAAAGATGCTTACCCAAAGCAAGCGAAGATGGCATGAGCAATTGATATATGCATTGTGGGCATACCGTACTACAAATCGAACCTCAATAGGTAAAACACCATATAGTCTTGTTTATGGTTCAGAAGCTATTTTACCTCTGGAATTACAGGTACCATCTTTAAGGATCACACTTTGCGGACTCCTTGACGACGGGCAGAACAATGACCTATGCATCATTGACCTGGATTCGGTGGAGGAAGAACGCATACGCGCACTCGATAAGATCGAATGGTATCAAAAACAACAACGGCAGCGACATTGCCATGACATCCATAAGCGCCCCATCAAAGAAGGTGACCTTGTACTTAAGGCTGCTCAAGAACACGCAGACAAATTCTCAGCCAACTGGGAAGGGCCTTGGTCATTAAAGCATTCGACAACGGAGCATTTAAGCTCACTGACATGGAAGGGAATGAGCTTGCCAATCTAACAAATCACTTGTTCCTAAAACCGTTCTACATTTGAGCACAAGCTCAGGTACGTGCGAGTCCTGCGGTCACTACTTTAAACTAATACCACAGAATAGTCCTGGATTATGACTTAAAACTGATACCACAACTCATCTTGGAATCATGACGATAAACTGGTACCACACAGCGTCTGCAATGATGATAAACTAGCACCCGTCCAGCATGACAGTAAACTGCCACCATCGCATTCACCAGAGTCCGCTAAGACTATAAACTGGTTTGCCTCTTCATGGTCCGCTAAGACTAGAAACTGGCAACGTAACATCTGCCACGATGCTAAACGGGCAATGTCCAACAGGTTATGACATAAAAATAACCCATGAAAGTCCGCCAAGACTATAAACCGGCAAATTCATCTCTGGTTCCTCAATTTGCCGTCACATTCAAACTTTATCAGAATCACTACATCGCTCGCCATCAGAAAACCCCACCAATGTCACTGCTACTCATCTACAGTGCCTAAAATCTCTTCCAGTGTCTTTGTTCCATCAGTTGCTGTGTAAGTCTAAGCTTGCTTATTCACTCATGGTTTTCATGTTTCCTTGGAGTTATGTTTGTAGGATGACACCTAGAGGTTTTCGCACAAGAATGCATTTCATCATAAGCAGCAAGATGGGGCAATGTTCATAGCACACGTGGTAGGACTAAATCAAACCATTCACTAGTACATCCCCATCTCCCGACACACTCTTTTTCCATTCATCGACACAGTTCACTCAATCACACCTTTGATACACCCAGTACATCCAAAACCTTGAGCACACCGTTGCATACTGTAACACTTTGAAGCAGTTGCAACACATGACATAGCACTTGCACATAAGTACAGAATCAATGCACCATCTTCTTCCTAAAAAAAAAAATCAAGACCCTTGGCACTTCCCATACAAGCCCCAGGCAGGAAGGCAATAGTCTTAAAACCAAGTACTCATGTCAAAAAATAATCAAAACACATCTAGTTGCATAGCTTTGGCTCTCCGCCAACAAGCTTTTCCTAAAAACTAAACAAAGGCCCTGTTCTTCCAAAGAATGCAACACATCCTCCCGTGGCTTTGGTCTTGCCAACAAGTTCTCTTGAGCATTACCCAAGAGTCTTGCTCCACCAAAGGATGCACATTACATGTCTAGATTCCAAGTCTACTAAATAATGGCTATTGACAAAGATCAGCATGACGTACACACCAGAGCATCCCCTTTTCACCAAGCACAATCCCTTGGGCAGTTACTAGTCCCCACAATCCCCGTTCTCCTACCAGTTACAAATCCCACTTTCCCAATCCCAGGCACTATTGAACATGGTGCGATGACGTCTAGTCAAGTGGCAACAGACAAGGTCTCTATCAAGTTGCTTGTGGTGTTTTGTACTCCTTTGTCGATGCTTCTCGGGTCAATTCCTCCAAATGTCAACAAAGAGGGGCCAATGAAACACCACAAAATTTTGAGCTTAGTACTTGTCCAACACCAAGCAGGTCCTTGCGACCCCCAGACGACCACAGCTACATTCGGTGTCACACTTGGCAAATTCGGAGATTCGATGTTTAATTTTTACTAAGTATGCAGTCCCAGCGTATACGCCCCAGTGTACATTCCCAGCGTATACGTTCAAAATCACGACGTATATGCCCAGCATGTATGCTTAAGTTCACAGCGTATACGCCCAGCGTACACGCCGCATATGTATGCCCAGTAATAAGATCCCCGGAAACAGCACAGAAATAGCACTATAGAGTGAGATTTGACACAAGGTAGCAACCATCAGCGTATACGCCCACCACAACAGTGTATACGCCCTAGCATGTACACCCAACATCCATCAGCGTATACGCCAGCGTCAATGACATCTATGCCCAAGTTCGCATACACTCAACACCTCTAGCGTATGCGCCCAGCGTATATGCCCACAGTCTACGCTTGCTGCAGACAGCGTATACGCCTTACAAATGTAACATATTGTACACTTGTAAATTTTATGCCCTTGCACCCGGTCAACGCGCCATGTGTCGCCCAACCCAAGTCTACTGTCAAAACCTGTATAAAACCCCAATTTTTCACAAAATCGAGGGGGGCAAAAAAAAATTCCCAGAGCACAGTAGAGAGCAAAGACGTTGCGAACTAGAGCACAAAACCTGTTACGCTGGACAAGCTTGTACACTGAGCATACAGCCTCTACGTTGTGCTTATAGTGTGAACCAGCCGCAATCATCCTTGCACCCACCGGGGCTTTTCGTCCGACTTGTGTTCCACTCACAACTGCGTTAGACCGGTGCATTGTACTTTCATTCTATAATGCCATTGTTACATTTTCTTCCTACAATTGTTTATAGTCTACATTAATTCTTGCATGTATTCTGTTTACGCTTGTTTACATCTATGATCTGTTCGCATCATTTACGCTGTTTACGCTCCGCTCCACGCCCGTTACACCGTTTATGTATAACCCAGCGTATAACACTTCGGTGTACGTTCGGGGAAATCCTTGTCTGATCCGTGTGCGGACCACCCAAGGTACTCTACCTTCGTTCATTCCAGCTCGCCCTCAGGTGAATGTAGGGTCTTCTGTGTGCGTCCTGTGATCCCACGACTTCTGTTTCCTTCCAGCCGGAGACTGACGATTTCAGGCGGTACAACTCTTCTTTAGCAATTGTAGATTCTATGCCTGGTACATATCTTGGGAGATCAAATTCACTCCTAACCTGGAATCAAGTAGAGCTTTGCATGGTTTTTTCCTTCTTATTTGGAAGTAAACTAAGGGTATTCTTGGATTAGTTCATTTTTCTAGAAGGGCTCCTGCCTTGATCTAGTGCATGATTATTTGAGTAAGAATGCAAGTTGTGATATTTGAATTTGATGAAGAGGGAAGCTTATTGTGTTGAGGAGAATTGGATGTAGATGGGATGGAAGTAGATGTGTTCCCCATTTGTCAAATCTTTTCTGGACTCATTTGGAAGAATGTTCATTTCCTGGTTTGGGATTCATATGTGATCACCTCCTTTTATGTACTGACCATCCTAGTAGCATTCTTTTGTTATAGTTGTGATGGTAGTTCCCCCTGCATGGCAAGAGATGAAACTAGTAGTAGAGGATTTAGGTGTTGGTTAGAAGGAACAATTGTTGATGGATGCACATATGAGTTTGGATCCATTCTTTATAGCATCAGTCTGTGGTACTTAGTGGGGTAGTGCTATGAATTTTGGATAGTAGTGTTTCCAAGAGAGATTGGACATTGTACATAGTATCCATAAGGATTAGGCTACTGATATGGATACTATTGGTGAGGTGGTGGCATAGCCCACCATTGGGGTTGTTGCCACTACTAATGGTACTGTTCTTGTGGCTGTGGCAAAGCTCCACTAAGATAGTATGTTGGTTGGAATTTTTATTTGTAATTACCTTGAGGATAAAGTAACCTTCTGGGCATTTATTTCTTAACAAATTTAGGATTGAGTATGTATGCTCTTGCTTCCTATAAATGTATCATCACTGGATAACATCCCTTAGGATATTCATATTGACAAATAACACATCCTTCCTCATTAGTGGAGCTCCTGTCTGAATACTTAACCATTGTGGCCACTTTGTCTTTTTGTCTAAAATCTTTCTTCTTTTTCTTATCTTTGCCTTTTCCAAAGACTTGCTCTACTTTCTCTTCCACAATCTTTAAAGCTGTTGTATATTTCTCATTAATTTAGTTTTACATATTTACTACATATGCTACTACATTAGCAATAGATTTTTGGATTGGTAGCATTTTGTTTTGGATTACTTGGTCCAAGGTTTCTTATTCTTGGGTATCACAAACCTTTGCATCTCTCATTTAGATAGATGGGCCTCGGTTATACTCCTCAACTAATTCTCTCTTCCTTAATTCACCTTCTTCTTTCGTCACTTGATCAATTAATCTTTGGATGCGATGGTTAGTCATTTTAGATCATTTTCCTTGGGCATAAATCTAGTGTCTCCTAGGTTTTGTTTTGGAACCCATCTACAATATGCCTAGGTTACTCCTATTATAAGAATCCATGGCCTAGGCATATGTGTAGTAGCAAATAGTACTTACCCATTACTATATCAAGGGTTTCATGAGTCCCTTGCTTCCATCCTTGGATTTTCTTCCTTAAGTTAGATAGCCATGAGTAGGTTTGGTGCTTGTCATTGAAGATCTCTAGCATGGTACTCCATCTTTTGATTGATTCAGGTTTAAGTGATTGATACCCGCTCTCTGCCTATTTCACAAGTGTTCTTGGAAGCAACTTTAACTTCTACTAGTTACTCTTGACATTTTTTAGGGTATAGGCATCACGGAAAGCTTGGAGGCGATATTTTGGATTAGCATTATAACCACTTTCAAATCTTGACATGTTATTCATATCAAGCCATTTGACATGACTATCTCTGATGTGCCTGGTTGAAATGTATATAGCTTCCTATATGTTAACCATACTTCAAGTTGCCATCAGGAGCTCATCATCTTGATTAGGTTTATGTGCTTATTTATAGTAGTGCCCCCTTTTGTGCTCATCCCTTTCATGATTTCTACAACCCCTATGTTTATGTTGTTCATATTATTCATCTTCAGAATCAGAATGAATAGAATGATAATCATGAAGATCATGAGTTCTCCTCTCTTTCTTATCATGGTCTTTGTACCTTTACCTCCTTATGTTAGAGCCTTCTAATGATCATGAGGATGTAGATGAGGTAGTAGAAGAATAGTGCTAGCTTGTCCTATGATGAATCTGGTGTTTATCTTTGTGAGATCCAACAAGAACTCTTGGCCTTGAGTCCTACTTGTATTTGGAGTCTTTTGGTTCTTTCTTGAGTATCTTTGCTAATTCAAAGTGTGATTTATTCATGAAAAGTTCCTCTAGTCGAATGATAGCCATTTGTGACTAGAACTCATTATTTTGGTGGAGTTGTTTAGTAATGAATGCATCTCCATTAAGCTTCTCTAAGACAAGAGCAAAGTTGAATATCTTTCGTTTCTCTTATTCATGTCTAGTTTTCATGGAATTATCTTTCTTAACTACTCATCAATGGGTTCATATGGTCAAGTCATGTATTTGGTTTCATGATACCTGCCAAGTGCTTCACTTAGTTTCATCCCCTAGACAATAGTTTGGAGCATAATGGTTGCTGAATGCATTGGTGGTAGAATAATTTTCCCTTGAAGATATCTCCACCTAATTTATTTATCCTGATGAAATATGAATGTAAAATTGGGATAGTAAGGATTGTGATGACCATATGAGATCCTTATTTGCATTGGCATATTCTAGTCCTCTTCTTCATTGATTCTATCATTGCTTCTCTATGGTTCCTTGGTAGGTAATGTTATATTGTTGTTTGAAGCCATGTTATGATTTAAAATGTTTGTTTTAATTATGCTTAGTATGCTTAGTTAGAGTTATGAATTTTAACTTTGTGTTTCAAGTACAACTTTGTGTAATCAATTACTCAGCATACATTGACAAGTCCCTCGATAATGGCACCAATGATAAGTGGAAAAATAATCCAACACCCAACCGTACAAGTAATAGGTGTTCACCCATACAAATTGTAATTCGTGGATGAGGCAATGTGAATATGCTAATAATTGGTTAAAGTTTTGGATCGTTATCTTCCCACATGAGCTAGTGAAATTTATGTGCATAGTTTAACTCACAGTGAGGTATATGATAATTGATGTTGTGTAGGCCATTTCACTCCTAATAAACATGATGAATATAAAGGTGAATTCTAAACAAAATAAAATAAATAATAAATCTACTCTATCCTAGTGCAATGAGTATTCATTCCTAGTCTTCTGGACACACCTTGGGCTTCATGTAACTACCATTGGGGTACCAAGTGTACCACTACTAGGTGTACCAAGTGATAGCACTACTGGGTTACCAAGAAATTACACATAAATGCTTAAGATTAGTCATACTCATTCCACTTTATACGAACATGTAGAAGTAAAGTTCTTTAGAAAAGTAAATAATTAAGCTAGAAAATAGTAAGAAAATTATTCTAAGTGTAAATAGTAAATCTAGGAGAATGTTGCAATAGTGGGAAATAGCTCGATCTTTATTTCTAGTCACACTTGTGCCCAACTACAAAATGCTCAAATAAAGATGTTGTTCAGTAATTCACACTACACTGTGGGAATTCATACTTCTAGTCGCTAAGTCTAAATTCATGGAAACAAACTGAAAGAATTTTAATAAGGGTGGATGAAATTATGTGTTGGACCATGCAGCTAAGTGTTGTATTTATAGGTAGACATGTGTCCTTCGATATTGGATATTTGATATTGTAGCTTGTGCTCTGATATTAGATACGTGATATTGCAACTTCACTATCATAGTCATAAAAAAATTCATCTTATCATTGACATTCCATTGTAAATCTTTAATGGTGGTTTTTGATCATGGTGGCTTTCACTTGTTGAGGTAGTATTTTACTAAGGCTAATCCATAAGCATAGTAAGATTTTTTTTTCATTTCTAATGTATTATTACATTATTTTAAAGTATATAATGTAATGAGTCTCAGTTTAGTAAACCTAAGTCATATGTTTGATTTTACTAGATAGCACTATATAAATTAAAAAGAATTATATAAAAGAAATTCTGAAACTATTTTAATAGATCCTAGGGATATAAGTAAAAATTTTAGTTTTAGATTCAGGAATGCTCTACATCTAAATAGATATCACTCTTTAAAATATTTACAACCAACTTTATTTTGTTGGAATAAGCCTAAGAAGAATAGATGCTAGAGTATTCCCTTGATGTAATGCAAAATAGTCATATGGCCTAATTATCATAGAAAATAAGCAAGGGTTTCTTAGGGCATCCACAAAAAACAATCAACAATATCACTCATTGGATGTTGTGGAAAGTAGACAAAGGTTTCCACATCAAGGAAATGTGTGGATAAATAAGCAACTCCAATGATAGAAAATTTGAATGACAACTTGATATATTGATACTCTCACCGAAAAAACCTTTGACATTATTGATGTCATCAAAAAGATAGAAAATCAACATTGCATGCCTCTAAGATACAAGAACAAAAGGGGGAAAAGCTTAAGGTTTAGCTAAGCACTATAAAATTTTCTACTTAGGAAAAGAAAATTACCAAAATGGAATGGTCATCATTGTTTATCATTCTATCAAAGATAAGCTAGTACAAGTATACTACCATCATGATTGAATAAAAGACATAAAACTTGTACTTGAAAATGAGACCCTCAACATCATTATTGTATATACTTCACAAATCATCTTAGAAGAGTCTATTAAGAAATATTTTTAGGATTCAATGCATTTGGGTCTTCAAGAAATTCCTTAGTAAGGGAGCTTTAATAGTAATGTTAAATATAGAAAAATGGGATATGATAGGAGTCATGAAAGACATGAATTTGAAAAATGAAATGATATGGAAGATTCACTAGTACAATTTGCAAGTGCTTGTGACATTGTAATTCCAAATACCTAGTTCTAGAAGAAGGCAAAATATTTAATTACATATAAAAGTAGTATAGATAAAACACAAATTGTGAATTCATATCTAGAAGAAGCCTTGGAATTACATGCAATGCCACCAAATTTAGTAGGTAATCCTTCAAGTGAATTCATTTCTTCTTTACCATTCTATGAGATATCTAATGATTTATATGAGTCTATTACTTGGAAAATTTTTAGAAGGTATGTCTTTGTGCAAATTCAAGGTTATTTTCCTTATTCTTCTAGTTTTTTAAATAATTAAAATCTAGTTTGGAAAGATTGAGGATTAGATGCTATCCATGCACATTATCTATCAAACTCATTTTTGTTGGTAGAATTTTTTGATTTGGTAATGGTTTTTAAGGCCTTTGATATTGGTATTTTCAATCATTGTCATACTTTACTAATTATTCAAAAGTGGACTTCCTCTTTTAATCCAACATCTCTTGAATTTTGAAGGGTTCCTTATTTCGTGGAATTGTTAAATATAACATTGATTTCTAAAAAAGATGATAGGGATCTTATTTCTTAAATTAGGCTAATCAATATTTTTGAAACCCTAGCTACAACTATCAATTTTTGTAGAATTTGATATATGATTGAGATGGATCTTGATTTGCTTAAGCGAGAATTTATTTTTGCATGTTGATGAAATTGATTCTATGTAGAATGTTGTTATTATAATCTTCCAAAGTCATGTTCTTATTATCATCAAGAGGAGCATATGTTTGATTCATGTTCTTTTATGCTTGAAAAAAAGGCTATGCAAGCATGTTAGCACTAAGCTACTACAAACACTACTAAGGTTTCCTTTATAAATGTTGTAGATTATACTCAGGTTATTTTTATAGATGTTAGATATCTTGCAATGATTTATTCTACTAATGTTTCAATATTTAGCCCACCCTTTTCTTTTATTGTTGTTCAATAGAATGTACCTTTGAGAAAGGTTCTAGTCAATTCAATTTTAAAGAATTCTTTAATGACCAAAGGGAAACAAATATTTATTCCTAACCTCTCACAAAAACCTATTCTTGATTCAAATAGTTTCCAAATGCTTCTATGGACCTTTTGGTTTTGGTATGTCAAAACATAAGAAAAATGGAAGACAAGGTTGTGTGTGTGTGTGTGGTTATTATGCTTGTAGGATAAGGACTTGGATTGAGACTTGGATTGTACAAGGTTTTGGAAAAGAAATGATGAATTCAAAAGACAAAAAAGGTGGAGGAAAGATGTCTTTGGAAAACAACAGATGTCTTGGTAGAATTGGAGTAATCTTAGGCAAATAGTTCTTTAAGAAATAGTATATGTCTTTCTCTAGGTAAAGATGTATTCATCATAGAAAGACATCTTCACTAAATGAAGGTCAATACTAGAAAGATGTCTTCCACAAGACAAAGACATCTTCTAGAATGGAGACTTTAGAAAGACATCTTTCATGAAACAAAGATATCTTCCTAGAATTGAAGGCAAATTTAGAGAGGTTTCTCAAGAATGAAGAAGGCTTCTCCCATAATCGTTAATGATCATTAAATAGCTATTACATGAATTTCAAGATGGATTTAGAACTACATTCGTTATAAGAAGTCATGGTGTGCATTGGAAAATGTGCAAGCTTGTTGTGTAATCATTGTACAATCATTTATAATCATTTAATTTTCTATTGATCATTGTATTATCATTTTGGCATTATAAAGTGTGTTGTACCTAAATGTACAAGGATCAACAAATATAGTTGCATTTATCCCTTGTAATTATTCTCCCTTGTTGCTTGGTGGGGTTGGTGTGCTTGAGCTTGTTAGGATCCTATGAGATTTAGTTGTTGGTGCTGCAGTACAATACTCCAATGTGGAGCTCAAGATTGTAAAGGTTGTCGAAGCCTTGAAACCACATTTCCAAGCTTGATGAAATCTTGAGGGGTTAAGTGATTTGAGCTATGGTGCAACAGTTTGGAGCGGGGCTTGAAAACTGTACAATGTGTGGATCCTTCAATCACATTTTGAGAGTAAAAAAGTCCAAAGGTGTGCTAGTCATGTACCCTTTGAATGTGGAATACCCAAGTTGGGAAACCATGTAAAATTGGTGTGTGTGCTTTTTTTTTACAAATTTTTAATTTGGAGAACTTATTCATCCCCCCCTTCTAAGTTCAACGATCCACAAGTGGTATTAGAGCTTGGTACTCTTGCTCTTTACATTAATCTTTAAGAGTGGACATGGAAGGAAAATTTAACATTAGGTAGAGCCTAATGGATATTATCAATTGGTGCATTCAAATATTCTGCCACATCTTTTATCAAGGTAAGTATATTATTTCCTTGCTTACTTTTAGAAAGATAAAGGACTATTCTTGTAAAGTCAACAACTCTTCTAGTTATCAAAATAGTATTTCATTTGAAGAGAAGTATGAAATATTTTTTCATAGCATTCTTTCCTTCCAAAATTTGTGCATTGACATAAAATATTCTTATACATGCCAAGGAAATTAAAATCAAAGTTCTTGATGATGAATGCTCTTACCTCAAAATGGAAAACTTAGACCTTAGGGCTGAGGTTCAAAAACTCACAAAAATGTTTGAGCAAATGAACAAGAGCTCTATGAAGAATTTCAAGAATAAAAAATAATGTTTATCTAGGTTTGGAAAATCTCCTAAGCCAAAAAACTTGAAATGCTTCTTTTGTGATAAAAATAGGGATGAGTGGCAAGGTACCCCTACACTCAACCATACAAATATGAGCGTTCCCACATGATCCAATCAAACTCTACAGACGGACTAGTTGTGATATCTAGATAGTTACATGTTGATCATAGTTTGTTGTCTTCCCACTTGGACTAGTATTCACTTATCATGTATGGTTTAGTCCAGAGTGAGGTGTATGATATGATTTCTATTACTAGGCTACTCTTGGAGATAATGAAAAATAATCTTGATTAAACTAAGAAGCAATAGGAAACGAAGTCTAGCTAGCTTAAGTGCAATGAGCATCTATCCTTAATCATTTGTACACATCTTGGACCTCATGTACTACTTCTAGGATTACCAAGTGCACATAAGCACTTCTAAATATGCTACTGGGTTACGAAGTAGTTACACTTCAATGTTCGTGATTAAGTCATACTCATTCCACATTTAACAACGGGAATAGTAAATGATGGTAAAGAAATATTAATTAAGAAAATGATAAATAACAATAATAATTAAATAATTTAAAATAAGTGAATTTTGCAATGATGGAGTAATCTTGATCTTTATTTCCGATCATGTGCATGTCCAAGTACGTCACACTCGAATAAAGGTTCTGTACAATTAAAATCATCACATTGCTAGCATGAATTTGAAATGGATTGAAAACTGACAAAAAGATCCTACTCTAATATTGACTAACTCCTCCCTTTCCTATGCACCTAAATGTGGTATTTATAAGCTTACATAGGACCTATGATATCATGTATTCAATATTGTTATCCAGGTTGTGTTATCACATACCTGATATCGAGGATCCGATATCAGGACCTGGAAAATCATGATTCATCATACCTCCATGACTGAATGAAAACTCATCCTCAAGTTAAACAAAATAAGAACAAGTTCAATTGATTACACAATGGATAGGTATGGGATTATTGACTAACTAAGAATTTATTCATGCCATAGTGGAGAATTGAACACAAAAAAATTGGGACATAGACATAGAATTACAAAAAGATAAAATTTTGTTGGAACTCATGTGGTTGCTGGTGGCGGTGGTTCCTCCATGGGTCTCTTCCCCTTATCTTGTACTCTAGGTTTTGGAAATTGATGTCTCTAAAGGAGTGCTTGGAGCTTTTCTTCCTTGGTTTGGGGATCCTGTGCCATCCATGCTAATGCTCCAATGTTTGATGGAGTCGGCACTTACCATGGACATGGTAGTTGCAAAAACATTTGGTTGGCCTTGACATACTAAGCTGCAAAAAATCATCACTCCTCTTCATAGGCTCTGACTTTGTCCTTGTATTCTTGATAATCTATAAGCCATCAAGCCAAATCTGCTGCAACATCCTTTTGTCCTTGGTAGCTAGTCTTGACCACCTCTAACTCAGAATTTGCCACTTCTAATTTTTACAACATCTTCTTGTGCTCTGAAAATTTTGTTTCATACTTCATGTAGGTGGTTGCTACCGACTTTTCCAATTTTGTTCTCTGGTGCCTTGCTATTAGCATGGCCAAGTTCACATACCGCAGGTTTGCCAACTCCATGTACTCCATAAGGTCTTGTATCTATAGGTCCCAGATTTTCAATTCAGGTTAGTGGACGAAGGCATAAGTATCCAATATGGCCTGCCAATCAATGTTTTGAGTACTAAGAGAATTAATATGGGCTTTGGCCATATGGATTTCTTTTTCTATCACCTATTTGTACATCCCCACCTGATCTCTGAAGTGCTCTTTGAGCTTCTCATGTCGCTTGGCCTCATTCTACCACGCGCTTATTTCAATTGTTGTCTTTTGATGAATCACACGTACCTCCTCCATTGAGAGGGTTCTATGTTCTTTGGCTAAGTGATTCATGTCTTGGTTGACCCTTATTAATTGTTCTCGTAATTGCTAAAAATTTTCTTCAAGAGCATTCTTTTGTTTTTCCATTATAGTCAACCAAAGATTGTTAGCAGCAAGTTGTTTATTTTCCTCTTGTAAGGACTTGAGTGCTTTGACATGTGCATACGTTTGAGCTTGTGCCTTGGAAGCATTCCAATCAACCTTCTCTTTTTCCTCCACCACTCTTTTATTCTCTGCTAGTAATTTATTCAATTGCTATGTTCAGAAGGACTCTAGCTAGTCTACAAGGATGAATTGGGATGGATCTTGCTATGTAGCTTGTAGGGTGATGAGCCTTTCTTGGAGTCTTTTTAACTCCTCCTCTGCATGCTCGACCCTAACCTCTACCATAACCAGCTTCCCTTTTGTGGAGATGAGGTCTAACTGAGTTGCCATGACATCTTGAGAGATGTCAAACAGGGACATCATCACTTATCCTATTTACATCAACTGATCTAGAACATCCTCATGCTCTGCAAGAGTCATGTAGGGATCAACCAAAGTTTGAGCATCGCATGCTCCTGTAAAATTTTCTAGTGGCACAATAGGAACATTGAATGATTCTTTTATGTGATCTATGACCACTTCTATAGCTCCCATTACATCTTTGTGCTACATGACCACTACTGCAGTGCCTTCACTAGTTTCTAATTGCACCTGAAAAGATGTAGTGTTCCCAGAGATCTGTTGTGACCAGCATGATTCCCCTCCTCCTGTTTGGATTGATATCTCACCTCATGCATGATCAATTGAGATTGTGGATCATATGACATCATCGATGACGCTGAAGAGATTGGTCTCATCACAGCTTCCCCAACTGACCAATTCAATGATGGCCTTGAGATGGCTCATCAATGATTGATAGTCCTATGATGATGGTGGCAACTAGTCTTGCTGGCTTGTAGGTTGTGTTTTGGGCCCCGCTTCCTATTCTTGTTCTGGCTGCAGTGTCTTACCAGAACTTTTCCTTGGGGTTGGTGGCTTTAGTAATTTAGTAAATGAAGCATTTTGGGCCTTTCTGGGAACATCATTGGTGTACCCCAGAATTCCAGCACATCAGCACAGCTTCCTGATGAGATAGGGAAAGGGTAATGTGAACTTCCCTATCTTACGTTCTTCAAACCACCTCAAAATGTTTGGAAGATATAGATGGGGTAGGTTGGCATTAACCTTGCCCATCAAGATGGCACTTCCTCTAGCCGCATATGTGAAAATCCTATTTAATCCCTTTGTGGGAAATATGTGAGATGTGCTAATTTTGAAGTAGATTCTCTCTTCAAGTGTCAGCTCTCCATATGCTTTGTCTTCCTTTCTGTATGCTCTTTTCAACCATATTTTTTGCACATCAGCATCGGAGTGAGTGGACAAGTGAGCAACTTTTGACCCTGTATTTGGAAGATTTAGAATTTTTGAAATGGATTTGGCAAAGAAATCAACAGAAATACCACCAATATCAATAGTGGTGCCTTCTTCTTTGTTATGGAAAAATTGGTACATCTCTCTCATGTACCAATCACCACTTTTAGAGAGAATAGGCCATAGTGGGGATCCTTTAAGTTGGTCCTTGACTACTTCAGGAGCAAACTCTATGAAAGGTCCAAAGTTAAGTTTCACTATCACAACTGCTAATGTGGATCTTTCATGAATTGCCTAAACACATTCCAGAGACAATGTCAGATGTTGTCCCTGTTCAAGTGCTCTACCATCTCCTCCTTCAGCATGTCTTGATTACACACTAATAGGAGGCTCCTAATGGATGCTGAATGATTGTGCCTCCTGTTCTATGCGTTCCTTGAGAGGAACCTAGCCTCTGCCTCTCCTTGGCCATTTGGATGCACCCTGAGAGGGTCCTCCTTACTGTCCTCTTTTAGGGGCCATCTGTAATCACATGGAACTGTTTATTAGCAAGGCTATTTATAGAATTTGATTTATATCTTACTTCCTGCCTTAATAGATTCATTTCTTGCTTCGTGTGATTCAAAGTTAGATACTTTCATGAAAGTTCCCCTAAAATTTTTGATATTGGGCCCTATTTTGATTAGGTGATTTCAAAAATAATTTTTTATGGTCTGGGTAAAGAGATAAAATGAATTTGGCAACCATTTCTAACAATTTTAAGGTCTCTTACCCTTATGATATCCTTTGAGCAATGGTGAATTTCAAAAAAACTACCTGCAAATTAGAATGTACCCTTCCCCCACGACTAAGTTAAACACTCTGGGTTTAAACAGGTTTGAGTGGAATGAGAATCAGAGCATTAATGAGCAAGTTATAGATGTTGGAATGGTGGGTGTTCAATCTCGAAAATTTGTGGAAGAAAATCTCAACAACTCCCCTTACATGAATAGTAAATAATGATGTTGACATGTGTGGGGGGAGGGGGGCCATATATGTACTATTTATAGATGCGATATTGTGTACTCGACAGTAGGGACCTGATATTGTGTTCTTTTGAAAATAGGGCACTTGGTGAAATAGATGAATTTTCAAATTTTCAAAGTTAAAAATGAAGGATTTAAAGTTGAATTGAAAGATCTAGGGTAACGTCAAAGAGACCTAAAGGCACCAAAAGTGTAATAAGATGGATTTTAATAAGGAAATTCATGAATAGGATGAGGAAAAAGGACATGTAGTGATGCACAGAAATGCTTGAATTAGACTGATGATAAAGGAAAGAATAATGTTGGTAATGCAGTATTCGAAGGGTATAAAATGATGTGATGATGATGTGCAATGAGTAAAAATTACAAAAGTTACACAAGTGGGTCCTCCCTAAAGTAGGTTTCTACCTATCATGCCTTTACGTAACCACACCTGAAAATGTCCATAGGCACTAAAAGGGTTAAATGTAATCCAAACTAGTTGCAAAATCCACACACATGCAGATACCACCATGATGTGGTATGAGTTCAATGTTAGACAAGACATGAGTCACAAATACATGAACAACGAGATGAGGTAAACTGTAGAAGGGATTGCAAAGATTAGGACATGAGGTAACTGACCTAGGGCATGATGAATCCTGAGTTTAGGACATGATTAATGTGTCATTAGCATATCACTCCAAAATCAAGACCAAGTTCATTCCTTCGATTAGTGACATCGCATTGTTTCATCCATTAATGAACAACCAGAAGAGCACCATGACAGCCAGACATATGATCACTTGGTGTTTTGTCCAAGGGAGGAGTGATTTGGAATTTCTCTGCAGCACACACATTTGTTTTTTCTTGATCTTTCTTTGTGTTTTTCTTTATTTTCATCTTTTTCTTTTTCAAGCTGCTTTGGCACCATGTTCTTTTCAATAGTGAACTAGAGAAGCCACCAACCTTTAGGCATGGGTGCATGTCTTTCCAATGGGACCCTTGGAATTGCATTGAGTTTCTTTATTGAGTGTCTTTATTACTCTTACTTCCATTTTACGTTAGATATACAAGGATCTTAGTACAACCACACAGCATGATAGCACCTACAGATGTCACCAAAAAGAATTTACAAGTTCCCTTGATGTCACACCCTAGCCTTTCCCTCTTAGTCCATCATTTTTTGCTTTGTGCATAATGAGCACAAAATTACTTTTAAGTTTTCATGATGCCAAGAACATCATTGTACCCAGAGTAGCACCTCTTATTAATAGGATGGTTGGGTGGATGAGGTGGGCTCGCTATTCAAATAATTAGTCACTTGAGACTTGATAGCATAGAACAACACCTCAACCAATGAGTCACATGAGTGTTTTATTCATAGATGAGATTACCCATAAAAAGATAAAAAGATAAAAAAACAAATAAAAAGATAAAACAACAAATGGAAAGATGATAAACTAGAAAAACAAAAAATTGTAAAATTGAAGAAAAGAAAAAAAATTTATTAATTCTATTTATTATAATGGAGGGTATCCCCCATCACTAAACTTTTGATTGTGATGAGAATTAATAAATGGAAGGTTTGTATCTAAGCATTTTGGGAACATTGGAGTTTGTTCATCGCCAAACCACTGAGTTTCCTTTGATGTGGTGGTTGGAATGTATCCAAATTAGGGTTCACACACTTGATTAAAGTAGGCATAGTGGGGAAAATTATAAGATGTGGTTAAGTGATAAGGAGTTGACCCACCATGGCACCTGTGACCATAAGATGGTATGCAAGGATCCGTATGTCTCCCTATGTGGTGATATTCATTGGGGCACATGGTAGTTGGAGTATTGATTAGTGGCCCTGATAAGGTAATGGAAGGCATTAGATTTGAGGTGAAAGATGCACCATAGTGTTGAACTCATGCTGAGTTAGAGGATATAGGGGTTTTGGAATTGTGTTGTCTCTTTCTACAATCATCCCTAAAGAAAGGATGCTTTTGACATTGTGGAGGATTCCCACTACGGTTGATAGTGGAAACACAAGTAACATTTGTGGGTTGATGCTATGGTGCAAACCCTTCTAGCACAACTGGTGACGATGTAGAAGGAGATGAAGGATGAGAACATTGAGGGCAAGAAGAAGTGAAAGGCACAAGAGGTGGTGATCTTGTTGGAAAGAACATGGGTTGATAGTATTTAGGAGAATAATAATAACATGGTGAGATAGAGGATGCTAACCTAGTTGGGGAAATAGGATGTTGAATATAATAAGTGCTTGGGTTCAGATGGTATGAAGGGTGTGATTGATTTGAGGGTGGCCTCCCCCACGACTAGGATTTTTGCCACTATGATTGAACATGGTATTTTTGTATGAACTTTGGATGTAACATTTCTCCCTAATGCTCATTTAAATGTGACAATATCGGGCATTGACCTTTGGGGTGATCGTATAGGCAAATGTTACATTGATACGTATGATTAACAATTAAGTTCTTATCCTTATCCTCTTCAACCCTTCTATCTAATAGTCTAGTAGTGTTTTGTCCTACCTTTTGGTTCGTCATGGTTTTACCTCTAATTGTGTTGGCATAGTCTCCACATTTTTCGTGTATCCATTCCATCATCTTATTGATCTTTGCCTCAATTTTATCTAGTGATTATAGGATTGTAAAAGATGATTTCACCTCCTTGAGGTGAGTTAATTTCTCCTCTTCATGATCATGGACCTTTTCTAATTCGAGATTTTGGTCCCATTGAGAGCTTTCAACATTCTCCCATTTAGCCATTTCTCCTTCTTCTTTTGCTACTAGCTTAATAAGCTCTTTGAATTGATGGGTTTGTAGCTTGTATAGTTAACCTTAGGCATACATCCATAGGGTTTCCCTTATTTCATTATAAAGCCCATCCATGATATGGTACATTAGCTTTTTCTTGGAGAATCCATGGCTTGGGAAATTATTTAACAATGAATAGTATCATTCTAAGGCCATGTCCAAGGGTTCATGTTGCCCCTGTTTCCATTCTTGGATTTTTCTCCTTAAGGGTAACACTCTTGCATAGGTTTGATATCTTTCATTGAAGAGTTCTACCATTGTTGGCCAATGTCAGATTGATTTTGGTCTTAAGGACCTGTACCATACTTTTGCTTGGCTAACGAGTGTCGTAGGAAAGAGCTTAAGTTTTTGCCACCCATTATTAGTATTGTTCCATACACAGGCATCATGGAAGGCTTGTAAATGATGTTGCGGATCTAAATCATAGCCTCTTGAAAACTTAGGGAAGTTATTTAAATCAAGCTTCGGTAGACAACTTTCCTTACAATGCCTACGAGATATTCAAACAACCTCTTGTATATGCATTAGGCTTTTAGTGACCAGTAGGGGTTCATTGTCACTAGGTAGGTTATGAGTTCATGAGTTGGGATGATGTTGTCTTTGGTTATGTACATAGGAGACCCCTGCATAAGATTGAGTACTCCAAACTTCATCTTCATCATCATATAATTCATTGGTTCTCCAATGAATTACCTTACTAGTTGTTGCATTAGCATAATCTTGTGAGAGAGACATTGTTGTAAATTTGTGTGTGAATTATTTACAATTACTTTCTTTCTAAAAGGTATATCATTAAGACTTCATTACAGTGATCTTGGATGATGTAACTAATCTAAATAACTAGCACTGTCCTTGGTAATGATGCCAATGATGAGTGGTGAGGTACCCCTACACTCAACCATACAAATACGAGCGTTTACAAATGATTTGGTTGAACTTCGTAGACGGACTAGTTGTGATATCTAGATAGTTACATGTTGATTGCAGTTTGCTGTCTTCCCACCTAGACTAGTATTCTTTTATCATGTATGGTTTAGT